>PVJS01024937.1:0-28272 GCA_004027185.1 Glis glis
TTGAAACCGGGTCTCACGAAGTTGCGGAGGGCCTTGCTAAGGAGAGAGAGAGAGAGAGAGAAAATGAGAGAGAGAGAGAGAGAGAGAGAGACAGGGAGAAAGAGAGCAAGAGATCTGAGGCTGGCCGCGAACCCGGATCCTCCGGTCTCCGCCTCCCAAAGTACTGGGATTACAAGGGTGCGCCACCACGCCCAACTTGGGCTCAATTTCTGTCCTACAGTGTGCTCAGAGCTGAGTAGTAGCTACCTATTAGATAAGGAACTTGGGCAATGTCCCTGGATTGAACCCAGGGACATTCTACCTCAGAGCTACACCCCCAGTCCTTTATATTTTTAATTCTGAAAAGGGTTTCACTAAGTTGCTGAGGCTGGCCTTGAACCTGCAATCCTCCTGTCTCAGCCTCCAAAGTACTGGTATTACAGGACTGCAATTACCACCAGGCCTATCTAGCTCCCATATTTTTATACTCAATAATTCCCCTTATTTAGGATAGTGGGCTGGCTCATTCACATCATTTGAGTTTGCAACCTGTGCTATAAAGAGGAAGCAAAATGCAATGAGAGTACACAGAGTGGACAGGCAGTTAGAGGGCAGAAGGAGACATGGCTGTCCCATGGAAGAAGCAGCACCTGAGCCAGACATTGACAGATGGCAGGACTGTGCAGGCAGATAGGAGGAAAGGGACATTCCTAATGGGAAGAACCATACCGGCACCATGACAGATGTGGGAAAGAATATAGACTGTGTCTGGCAGCCCGATGTGTTCTCATGACCCTGTGTATGATAAGAAATAAAAAGGTTGGAATGGCAGGCAGCACCCAAAGTAAAATGCTTCAAACCACAGTTTTGTCATCTAAGTTTTTAAAGTAGAGAAGAAATGAAATCAGAACTCTGTGTGTGTGTGTGTGTGAGTGTGTGTAGTGCTGGGGATTGAACTAAGGGGCATTCTACCTCTGAGCTATACCCCCAGTCCTATTTTATTTTTTTTATTTTGAAACAGGGACTTCCTAAATTTCTGAGGGTCTTGCTAAGTTGCTAAGGCTGGCCCTGAACTGGAGATCCTTCTGTTTCAGCCTCCCAAGTATTGGGATTACAGGTGTGCCCTACCATGCCCAGCTAGAAATATGCTTTTAAAATAAAACTCTCATAACCTATAGAATCCCTGGAGTTACTGTGACAACTCTTCCTGAACAGTAGAATACTTGTCCTTAATTTTATTCCCTGTACCTTCTGCAGCATGGACTCATCAATAATAGCACACTCAGCCTACAATTGAGAACACAGGAAACCACTGCCCTCCAGGGTGCAGGTGGAATACAGATGGAGTGGGGAAGACACGGAGCTTCCTCCCAGAAGACCAAGGTGAGTAACCAGCCCTCTGTGACATTTGCTGTAAAGTGATGCTGATGACCTTCTACATAGGCTGTTGTTAAAATCAAATGAAAAAATGGTACAGTAGCTGAAAGCATTCTGCAAACATCACAATGTAATGCAAATCAAAGATATTATATTGTTTTAGGCATACTGGTTTGATCATATTCTTGCCCCCACCCCACCCTACTTTTTGGTACTGGGAATTGAACCCAGGGGCATTTTACCTCCCCATCCTTTTATTTTGAAACAGGATCTTGCTAAGTTGCAGAGACTGGCCTCAAACCTGTTATCCTTTTGTCTCAGCCTCTCAAGTATTGGGATTACAAAAGACTATCTATCCCTTATTCTTTTGATGGGGATTGGGCCCACATTGATTGCTGATAGGTATTAATTGCTAATAGTGCAAATAAGCTCTCATACTCAGACGGAACAGTAAAATCCTTTTCTCTGTCTCTAAGTTGTCAGCTGAGAGCTGCAGCCAAGGTTGACCTTGGTCAGCTAAAAGTTGGCTGTTAGCCCAGCTAAACACTGAATGTTACAAGCATAGACACATGCAATTAGAAAAAGAGTTATAGACTTTCACAACAGCTTAGACTAAAATTAAAAAGATGAAAAAGAAGCTATATTAACCCAATATTAATTACTAATAACACAAAATAGTTATAGCCCCAAATCCACCATACTTTAAAAGACTATATTCCTGTTTCTTTCTTTTCTTTATTATAAAACAAGTTTTCAACATAGTAACTTCCAGCAAATAGAAATAAGGAGATGCTGAGAACTCACCAAGGATATAGGTGGGCAATACATGCTTTAAATTTTAAGAATAAAACAAAGAACAAAGCGGGCTTCATGAAGCCCCCCGACCTTGCTAACCAAGTAACACATTTTGATCAGTGATGTCAGATCTGTCTGTCCCTGTGAGGATGAACAAAGAAGGCTAACAAAAAAGGCTTATACAGCAGAGATAACTGGCAGGCTTGCACCTGCTTTTGGTGGGAAAAGAAGACTATTGGTTAAGCAGGATAAGAAACAAGAGATAATTAATTCTTATAAAAGGTGTATATATTCAAAGGCATTAATGTCTTACTTTCAAGGCACTCCACTGCATCATCTCTGATATAGTGCTTTGATTACTCTATCCCCATTTCTGTAATAATAAAATTTTGCTTAAGTTTGCAACAGTGCAGTTCTGGCTAACTTTTTCTAAACTAGTTAAGAACAAGAATCCACGGTGCCACTCCAAACTGTAACACTTTAAGCCCAAACCTTCATCCTTTCATTTTGCTCATATGGCTTTTGAAGACAGAGTCCCCTTACATCAGTTTGCTCAATGACATCACAGGTTTTGACTTAGCTACTGGCCTCCACTGGCTTTCAGTTACCCAAGTCCATTGTCCTTCCTCTTAGTCTACTCAAAATCATTCTTTATTATTATCCAGTATAATTTAAAATGTAAAGGTGTCCTTTTATTGATTCTGGCTTTATCAACATAATTCTCATTATTGCTAATAATATCAACTTTCTCTAACTTATATCAAATGCCCAAAATAAAATTCTGGGTAAAAAGTATCCAAAGAAATAAATAAATAGAAATGCTTAAGCCCTGAAAAAAAGAATGGGCAAGAAATTGCCTTGGGGTTCTTCTTTTGGAAGAAAGCCAGGAAACAGAGAGGTAGGGTGACATCAAAACACCAGCACTGTGTTGGCTCTGAGGGCAGTGGATGATACCATTAACTGTAGCTCTAATGGATACCACTGGCCACACAGAGCTGGAGATTCAGAGCTCAGGGGAGGCTTTTGGGAGATTCTCCTCATATACAGTTGGGCCCTGGGTGGCACTCTAGCAAGGTAAGTATAAACTAGATTGTTTGGTTTGGATGTAGAACTCATTAATGGATTAATAGATTTATTGGGTGGTAAGGTAGGCGGGTAGGGTATGACTGGAGGATGTGGGTCGCTAGGGGTGTGGCCTTGGGGGTCCATGGAGCCCCTTCTTTCTCTCTGCTTCTGGCCTCCAGGATATGAGAGCAGAGTCCCTCCACTTGTGCTCTCTCTCTGCTTCCACCGCCATACCCTGAACTCCACAGACATGACATGGACTGAAACCTCTGAAATTTCCAGAACTGTGAACAAATAAATCTTCCTTCCTCTAAAATGTTGTTGTCAGGTCACTACTGTGAGAATGTTGCCTGAAACATAAATATAAGCAGTTCCACTTCTTCCTCCAAACAATGAAAATTCAGAGATCTGTGTGGGTGGCAGGCCTGAAAGGGAGAGGAAAAATGAAAAGCAAAAGAGAAAGAGAGGGGTGGGGAGAGGGAAGGAGAATGATCCCTACTAGCCGCCCACTGGCCCTTAAAAGGCAATGATCCTGGGTGTCATACCCACAGGCTGAATGAGTCAGCGATGCTCCAACCCTGAACTTGGTCCTCAGCAGTTCATTTTGGAGCTCCCATTCATCAACCAGCAGAAATGAACACAAAGCTTCTCTATTCCCACAAATAATTTTTCAAGACTAATAACCAGCAAGCAGTCATATCCTCACAAGAAAACAAATCTGAACAAACATGAACAAAACCACAGACAGGAGACACAGATGGACAGTTATTCATATGTTTGAACTTTCAGCGTAATAGGGAATGACAAGCACATACATAACTGAAAGTCAAAATACAACAGCATTCAAATAAGAGAAGTATAAGCCGGATGTGGTGGCACACTCTTGCAATCCCAGTACTTGGGAGGCTGAGACAGGAGGATCCCAGTTTGCGGCTAGCCTCAGCTACTTAGTGAGGCCCTTTGCAACTTAGTGAGACCCTGTTTCAAATTAAAGAATAAAAAAATAGGGCTGGGGGTGTAGCTTGGAGGTAAAATGTCCCTGGGTTCAATCCCCAGTGCCACCAAAAAAAAAAAAAATAAGAGAAGTATAGAATATCACTTCAGATGGGAGAACATTGTTTCTGTGAGATGGGGCTTTATATTAGACTCACAGCCCTCCCATCTGCATTGTTTTAGGAGACCAGAAGCCAGAAAGCCTCTGGCAATAGAGAGCAGTGAGAGAAGGTGGAGCCCAGGGAGGAGTTAGACCTGTCACCCACCAGTGTGTGACTTAATCTTCCTGAGCCTCAGTTTCCTTATTTCTAAAAGGGTTAATGACTATTTCAAAGGGGATTTTGAAAATTAAATGAGTTGGTTTATGTAAAAACAAAAAGGGTGTTTAATAACATCAGCTGTTTTCATTACAATAGTTCAGACAAGAGTAAGATCACAGCCCTTTTTAGTTTGTTTGTTTTGGGTACTGGAGATTGAACCCAGAGGCATTCTACCTTCAAGCTATACCCCCAACCCTATTTCATCTTTAATTTTGAAACAGGGTCTCACCACATTGCCAAGGCTGCTTGAACCTGTGATCCTCCTGGTTCAGCTTCCCATTACTGGCATTACAGGCATGCTATTGGACACCTTTTAGAAAGGGGGCAAAGTAAATCTTCATGCCCCAACTACCAAATCCCACCCAACTCTTAGAACCTAAAAGAAAAGCCTGCAGTTTCAGGTGACCAGAAAACTTAGAGAGTGCTGAGAGATGAGTAATCCAAACTAATTATCTCAGGGCCCTCTGTTCCATCAGGATCAGATCTTCTCAATTTAGCAACCAATCAGTGAGCACAGAACTGAGCTGATTGCAGGGTTTCATCCACCTGTGATCACCATCACCATCTGCTTGAGGAGAAAGAGTGAGCAGTCATCACCATAACACAGACTGAGCCATTTCTATCCAGTGCCCTTATACTATGCTTCAGTTGTCCAGAATAATTGCTTTCAATAAAGGCCAAACATACAATTCTGACAGGGATGTCCTTATGAGTTTGTGCTGCTTGTAAACCTGTCAGAATAGATGCCTCCTTGTATTTCCATCTCTCAACCAAGCTAACAAGTCAGGTTATTTTTCAGGAAATTATTTCATATGTTGCATTCAAGGCCAAGTTTAAAAGCTATAGGAGCCCCTAAGGTCCTGGATTTAATTAGGTTGACTCCATATTTTCCTCCCATAAGGTAGGAATTCAGAGACTCCTCTACAACTCTCTCACCCAAACATATGTCTGCTTCTGTATTCTCTATCTTGGTAAAAACTCTCACTAAAAAAAAATTTAATTTAATTTAATTAAAAAAAATTTAAAAACCAGGCATGGTAGTGTACATTTCCTAATAATACTACTTTCTAAAGATCCCTAATCTTCCACATGTCCATGTACATGGCCACTGCCCATTCAGACCCTCAGCAACTCCCACCTGGACTAAATACAGATCTCCTCACCAGGTTCCAACCCTTCAACCTGACCTCTTTAGAACCACACCTCCCCCAACAAGCTGATCATTAGAAAGCACAATTTAAGTTGGGTCACTTGTCTTGTGCAAAATCACTCACTGAATCGCCATCCCAAGAAATCCAAGCTCATGTAGCCATTTACCCAAGAGTTTCCCCACATCATTCTGTCCTCATACCACCCCTGCCATACAAATCCTGTGTGCTCAGGCTGTGTAGAATCACCTGCTGATCAGTCACACAGACCCTCCAGGTCTGTGCGGCTCCTCTCCTTGGAAAGCTATTCTGCATAGCCTTCCTCCATTTGCCATTAGTCCATCTGGTCCTCCTTCATGACCCAACTGAAGCCCATAATCAAATTGTCAGGATGCTTTTTCTACTTTCCCTCCGCACTCAGGTAGAATTAGCTTGAAAACACATAAGTCCCTGAGGACCTATGGATTTCATTAGGCTTCGTTGACTTTTTTGTTCCTATAGCCTAGAATTTCTCAAACTCACTAATATTAATATTTGTATCCCAATAATTCTTTGCTGTGGGGCACTGTCCTGTATATGATAGGGTGTTCAGCAGCATCCTTGGATTCCACTCACTAGATGCCAGTAGCATGATCCCCAGTTGTAACAACCAAAAGATGTTCCCAGACATAGCCAAATGTCCCCAGGTAGCAAAATGATTCCTTGTGAGAATGACTGCTATTGCACTAAATGGACATCATTCCCGGATCTGTTGGGATTGTAGCTTATTTGACAATTCTCACCACTGAAAAGGGTTTCCTTGTTGGTGGAAACTATCTTATTCTCCCTGGTGCAATCCAGTTCCTATTCCAGTGTCCATCACATAATAGACGCTTGATAAATATTTGTCAAATGAGTAAAAATAAATGAATAAGCCAATGTTAAACAATCATCATATGATACTGTTTTACATTCTCATACTTACCTCTGGGAAATCCCAGGATATCAAGCATGTCACCTCAAGCCATGAAAAGAATCTATAACTGAACATTCTGAGCTTGTAAAATTAAAGATAGAATCAAAAGGGATTTTAGAGGTTAGTTCTACAATCAATTTCTTTGATTTGAGAAAACTGGGCCACAAACAGATAAAGTGGTTCTGTGAATGACACAAGGCATATATGTGATGGAAAATCATCGTGAGTCTTCCCCTGACCTTGGCAAATCTACTTGCTTCTTTATAAAAACAGGATACTTGTCATATGGACTTCATCTCACCAAATGAACAATCTGTTAGCAGATCACTTTGAATCTCTCCTGACAGTGTAACTGAGCCTTCTCTGTCTATGATCATTTTGAGATGTTTTACCTTGGCTAAAACCTCAGTTGATGTATTAGGACTTCTCATTTTGTGTTGATAACCACATAAGCTATTGAAGGTATTGCCATTGCACAGCATTCTGTTCTGAGCTCTTTGCCCCAACAGCACATACTAGTTTAAACAAAATATTCCAGGATACTGAAGCTGAGCAGCCATCTCTGTGTATGACACTTCTCAAGACAATAATGCTCAGACACAGGAAAATAAACCAATCTAAATAAAACCAGTGAATACCCATTAGAGTGGTGATTTCCACCCCCACATCCATAACAGCAATATTCTGCCTTGAATAGCTTACAGGTTACTGCAGACAGGGAGAGCGGTACAGTACCCAACACTGTAAATCAAAGCCATGTTGTAAGAATGATATAGTTTTCAACTTAAAATGGACAGGTAGCACCATCAGGCATTTTCAAGGCCATGCAATTCATATCCTGGTAGTCTTGGGGAGGAGGTTAACCTTGGCTTTCACAAAGTGCTGAGAAAAGAGCTGCTTGACCAAGAGATCAGACCACTGAACAGTAACTTCTTTTATTTCATCTCTTCCAGTATAAAAGCTTCCTCCCATTTGTGCTAGCAAAAAAAGAAAAGGAGATGGTCTTCTGTTTTTGTTTATACACGCTCCCTGAAATGGGAAGAGAGGAGTTTTTGTTACCTAAGGGACTTGTCTGAGATGTGATAATATGTTTCTTCATCTTCATTTCTGGGAAAGAAAGAAAAAAATATAAGATAATGGCGATGGACCCAAGTAGGGGTTTTTTGTTTGTTTTGGTTTGGGGTTTTTTATTTTAAAGGAAATGCATAGGAAAATACAAAGGTAAAAGAGACTCCCAGACTTGGCATGATTTAATGATAATGAAGATGAAAGCAGATGATGCAGAACTTTTCATATCACCTGGGCTGTGTTCAAGTTCCCAAATTAGTTTTCTGGACCAGCTGAGGGAAAGCCACCTGGGTCAGAACTCCAGAAATGTCTGAGAAGTGCAACTGCAATCATTTTACCAATAAAGAGTAAAATTGACCTTGGAAGCATCCACAACAATGGTATTTCTGTAACATCTCCTTTTCTGAAACATTTTCCATCCTCATAACATTAACCCTTAGGGTTCTGAAGCTGGCTGTAGTTGAAAGGAGAGCTTCACTGATGATATATTAGTACATGATGCATCTTCATAATCTAGTATTTGATAATCATTGTGAGCGTCCGGCTGACTCCATTTTATCTTGAACTGAATGACTAGGCAGGTGGGGGGGGGGTCCCCAGAAGTGACCTATAGTTCCCAGAATCAGATGCCCTGTAACCGACCCAGATTCCAGAAACTGATAACCACTGTAACTGCCTAAGTTAGCTTCTGTAACTATTTGCTACAGCTGATGTAATTCTGTGGTTTTTTGCTATATCACCTACAGCTGATGTAATTTTGTGGTTGCTATATAAACCCTGTCCTTTTACCAGTCAGGTCTGCTGCTTTCTTACTGAGAAGACAGCCCACAGCTGTGAATAAATGACTCTTTGATTTGGACACGAGCTTTGAGTAGACTCTCTCGGTGGCTTCGCTGAAACATTTTGGGGGCTCATCCGGGATCCCAAGGAGACCCTCAGCTCTGCCTTGGAGGGTGGAGGACGGTGAACCCAACAGATTGGCTCTCCAGGGGGTGGCCATCGAGAAACGTTCCTCAACCCCGGAGTGGCAAGCTGGACAGGCCCTCCCCATTCTCCATCTCATCAACGCTCTGCTGAAAAGTCCTGAGAGTCACCCAGATCCAGACCTCCAGAGGTACATGAAATCCAGGTACCCTAGGGAACTGGAAAAGCCTTAGTGGAAGTCAGATGCAACACATACTCCCCAGGCAGGCATTTAGGGGAGACGTCCCCAGCCCCTCTGGAATCTGCCTTTTCAGAAAAAGCTGGTGAACTTTCTTTTGTCTAATCTTAGTCTGACCCATGTGTGTGTGTGAGTGTGTGTGTGTGTGTGTGTGTGTGTGTGTCTGTTAGATCTAAACCTCTCCTGCACAATGGGACAATTTTACCCCCTAGAGCTCCCGAAAACTCTGATGCGGAGGCTAGTTTCAGCCCACCACATACCCACCAGGGACTAACCTACAGGAGACAGGAGGCCCCTGATACTTCAGTCCTTCTTCACCCTCTCTGGCAGGCACCCCAGTGGCTGGCACCCAGGAAGCACCGTTCATGGTCTATGTCCCTTTTTCCACCTCTGACCTCTATAACTTGAAGACCCAAGATCCTTCTTTCTCTGAAAAGCCCCAGGGTCTCATTTCTTTCCTCAAAACTATGTTTTATACCCATCAGCCCACATGTGATGACTGCCAGCAGCTCCTCCAGACTCTCTTTACTGCTGAAGAGAGAGACTGAATAAAAAGGACAGCAGCTAAGACTGTGGAGGGGCTGGACAGATAGCCTTCTGAGGATGCAAACTATATAGAATATATCTTCCCTTCTGCATGCCTCCAATGTGACCCCAACACTACTGTAGGTAAGGAGGCATTCCTAACCTATCACTGGACTCTCCTGGCAGGTCTCAGGGTGGCAGCCAGAAAGCCTACCAACCTTTCCAAGGTAAGTGAGGTAACACAGGGGCCAAATGAGACCCCTTTGGCTTTCCTAGAGCACCTCATACAAGCTTACTGGGAATATACTCCAATTAACCCGGAGGATCCCGCAAATAGGTGCACCCTAAATATCACTTTTGTGTCACAGTTGGCCCCAGATATTAGGAGAACGTTACAGAGACAGGAAGGGTTTGAGGGGAAGCTCATCTCCGAGCTAGAAGAGATTGCCTAAAAGGTCTACAATAATAAGGAAAGTCCAGATGAGAGACAGACCAAAAAGATCTCCAAAATATTGGTGACAGCAATGGGAGGGCTTCAAGCCATCGAGCATCCTACACAGTCCTCTGACCCTAAGACCCAACAACCTCTTGACAAAGACCAGTGTGCCTAGTGTAAGGAAAAATGACACTGGAAGAATGAATATCCCAACAGAAAAACTAGTCGAGCAGTCCTCCATTTGGGAGAGAAATGATAGGGCCAGGGTTCTATTCCTTTAAGCCCCCAAGAGTCCATGGTAACCTTAAAAGTCAGGGTCAAAGACATAGACTTTCTGGTAGACACTGGAGCTACTTTCTCAGTTCTCAAAAGTCCGGTAGGCTTGACTACAGCCAAGAAAACTTATATACAGGGAGCCACTGGTAAAACAGAAGCCTACCCCTAGACAGAGGGTGGAATAACAAATCTAGGAAAAGGGACAATTTCTCATTCTTTTCTGGTGGCTCCAGATTGACCCTACCCCTTTCTGGGGAGAGATTTACTCTCAAAACTAAAAGTAACCATCTCCTTCCAAGAAAAGGGTCAGGCATTGTTAACCTATGACCATAGTACCAACCACCAAATAGCCCTCCTGGTTACTTGCCCCCTTTCTGAAGATTACATGTTGCTACCAAATCCTCAAAAGGACTCAATTAACTCTCCTTACTTACAAACCTTCCAGGAGCAGTATCCTCATGTATGGGCCAAATCAAACCCACCAGGTTTGGTGGCCCACTGGCCTCCAATCATCATACAGCTGAGCAGCCAAGTCACCACCATATGGGTTAGATAGTACCCAATGAGTGTGGAGGCAAAAAGGGGGGTTGCAGTCCATATTCAAAGATTCCGGGAAGATGGAATCCTTGTACCCTTCCAGTCCCCATGGAACACTCCTCTCCTACCAGTCCAAAAGCCAGGAACTTGGGACTACAGACCTGTTCAGGACCTGAGAGAGGTCAACAGATGTACTGAGACAATCCATCCAATGATGCTGAACCCATACACCCTCCTCAGTCTTCTGCCTCCTGAATACCAGGTATGGTCATCGATCTCAAGGATGCCTACTTTAGCCTTCCTCTAGCAGAGGTGAGTCAGCCTATTTTTGCTTTTGAGTAGATGAACCTGGAGGGAGGATATACAGAACAGCTTACGTGGACTCACTTGCCCCAGGGGTTCAAAAAATTCTCCCACCTTGTTTGATGAAGCCTTACACGCTGATCTCCGGGGGTTCAGACTTCTGTACCCCCAGGTAACTCTTCTTCAGTACATGGATGATCTCCTACTAGCTACCAACTCAGTAGATGAATGTTTTGCGGCCACAGGAGGGTTACTTGGAGAATTACAGAGACTGAGGTACCGGTTCAGCTAAAAAGGCTCAGCTATGTACCTCCCAGTCTGTATACCTTGGGTATAACCTCACCAAAATAACTCAAGCTCTCTCCAGCAAGAAAATACAAGCGGTCCTACAAATCCCTCTGCCAACCACAAAAAAAAAAAAAACAGGTCCGTGAGTTCCTGGGGGCTGTAGGATACTGTAGGCTGTGTATATCTGGGTTTGCTGAAACAGCAAAACCCCTTGACACCTGTACAAGAGGGGGACCCACAGCCCTGGAATGAACTAAAGTGGAACAAGAAGCCTTTGACAAGCTTAAAAAAGAGCTGGTCTCCTAGCCCTGCCGGACATATCTAAACCTTTCCACCTCTTTGTTGACAAGGTTCGAGGTATCGCCAAAGGAGTCCTAATTCAGTCTTTGGGCCCCTGGAAGCAACCTGTAGCCTATTTATCCAAAATATTGGACCCAGTAGCCACTGGGTGGCCCACGTGCCTCAGAGTTGTAGCCACCACTGCTATCTTGGTAAAAGAAGCCAACAAGCTGACTCGGCCAAGAATTAAAAATCACTGCCCCACACTCAGTGGAAACCCTCTTTCACAGTGCTCCTGAGTGATAGCTCTCTAATACCCACATCAGTACCCAGCTCAACACCTTGACCAACCCCAACTACAGTTCCTAAAACACAATAGCTCTAAACCTAGTGTGATAGTTAATCTAATTTGTCAACTTGACCAGATCATGACACACCCAAGATCAGCCTTCCTCTACTTCCTGACTTTGGGTGTGTCAATGAGACAATTGGTTCATGTAACAGCAGATTAAACAGAAAGTCCTGCCCTAAATGTAGGCAGCAGGGTTCTGATAGGTGCAGGACTTACATAAAGAAGGAGAAAGTCAGCCTCCGACTTCGCCGTTTCTCTGAAGAGCTTCTTGATCTTCTGCTCTCGTCTGAGATCGTCGGCCTCCAGCCCTTGAAACTGAAACTTCACCATCGTTTCTCTGAAGAGTTTCCTGATCTTCACATCTTGAACTGGGACTGAATTAGTGGTTGCTCCGATCCTAAGATTCCAGCTTTTAGACCGCTCAACCAGCTACTGGTTCCTCTGACTCTCCACGTGCAGTTGGAACTTGGGGCTATATTAATTCAACTGTAAGCTGATCTGATAAATCCCTTTTTCCATATACTCATTCTGTGAATTCTGTTAGTCTAGAGAACCCTGGCCAATACACCCGGCAACCCTCCTATCTGATGATGACCCCGAACAACCTCTACGTGACTGTCTGGAAATTACTACGTCCCTACAAGGAATCCAACCAGACCTCACTGATGTACCATGGAAGGAACCTGATGAGACCTTCTTCACCAATGGCAGCAGCTATGTGGGGGCAACTGTGGTGGATGCTAATGGGACCCAATGGGCCGAGCCCCTAGGCCAAGGAGCTTATGCCCAAAAAGCAGAACTGGTAGCATTGACACAGTCTCTAAAATCAAGTAAAGGCAAGGTTTTTACCATCTACACAGACAGCTGCTACACCTTTGCCACTGCTCATGTTCATGGGCTTATCTACCAAGAATGGGGACTTCTGACCTCTGTGGGGATAACTATAAAAAACATTCCCCAGATACTAAATTTGTAAAGAGACCATAATCCACTGCAAAGCTCACCAAAAAGGAAACTCACTTACAGCAGTGGGAAATCATGCAGCTGATAAAGCAGCTCAGGAGATCACCCTAAAACCAGTCAAGATAATGGTTACCATGCCATCTCCCCTCCTTCTGACAAATCCCAACTATGGGTCAGAAAATTTTAGGGATGCTGAAAGACTGGGAGCCACCCTACATGAGGGAACAGCCTGGTATGTCCTCCTGGATCAATGGGTGTTGGTACCGAGAAGGCTGGGAAGGACTTTAATCAAGACTACCCATGACAGCTCCCATTTGGGTAAGACCAAATTAACTGAACTTCTAAAGGCTCAATACCATATAGCCAACCTTGAATCCTCAGTCCAAAGTATCGACACTAGATGATTGGCATGCCAACAAGTAAATGCTGGAAGAGTCCAAAATCACCAGTCCGGAGTACAGACAAGAGGCACTAACCCTGAAGAGTTATGAGAAGTAGACTTCACTGAGGTAAAACTGGGGCTATATGGATATAAGTACCTACTAGTCTTTGTAGACACCTTTTCGGGCTGGGTAGAAGCTTTCCCCTCAAAAGGAGAAGCAGCACAAGAAGTAGTGAAAAGCTACTAAATGATCTAGTTCCCCGATTTGGCCTTCCCTTAGGAATGGGGTCCAACAATGGTCCAGCTTTCATAGCTAAAATAACCCCAAAAGTGTCATCCCTCCTAAAAATTGATTGGAAGTTGCATTGTGCATACAGGCCCCAAAGCTCAGGTCAGGTAGAAAGGATGAATAGAAGATTAAAGGAAACTTTAAACTCAGCCTACAGACCAGTGAGGGATGGGTTAACCTCCTTCCCTATGCCCTCCTGAGGGCATGATGCACCTCTTATGTTAAAGGATTCACCCCATTTGAAATCATGTATGGGAGGTCCCCTCCATTGGTTCCTAAACTTGACATACCAATGGCCAAAATTGATAATCATAATCTTATACAATCTCTCAAAACCCTGGCTACAACCCTAGGAGATATCCATTGGACAATCGGGAGTTTCCACCTGGCGCTGCTGGGGATTACACTCCTAGACATTCCTACCACCCCAATGACTGTGTGTGGGTAAAGAAACATCAGCTGCGGGTGTTAGGACCTCACTGGACTGGCCTTTATACCATCATCCTGACTACACCGACGGCAGTAAAGATAGCCAGGATAAAGCCTTTGTTGCATTACTCCCAGATCAAGCCGGCTGCTATTCCTTCTGCTGATGAGACATGGAAGATCCAGTGATTCAAGGATCCACTAAAGATAAGACTCACTCCATCCTCACATTCCTAACTCTGTTCTCATAATTGGAAACTGGAATGATGAGCTGGGCTGCCTCCCATTGGGACAGCGGAGGCTGGCTCTCCCTCGGGCTGCTGGAGGTGGGCCTGTGGCTGGGAGGCCAGCATTGGTGACGTGCCCGGCACGAGAAAACAACTACTTTTTGTGAAATATACCATCCATTGTAAAAGTGGAAAAGTAGAGAATATTCATCATGCCTGCTGTGGCATCAGTTCCTAAAGAACTCTTCCTCAGCTCTTCACTAAAAGACCTCAATAAGAAAATGGAAGTGAAACCGGACAAAATGAGCACAAAGAGTTACGTACACAGTGCCCGGAAGATATTCAAGGCAGCAGAAGAATGCAGATTAGATCGTGATGAGGAAAGGGCTTATGTACTATATATGAAATATGTGACTGTTTATAATCTTATCAAAAAAAGACCTGATTTCAAGCAACAGCAGGACTACTTTCATTCATTACTTGGACCTGCAAATATCAAAAAAGCTATTGAAGAAGCTGAAAGACTCTCTGAAAGCCTTAAACTGAGATATGAAGAAGCTGAAGTTCAGAAAAAACTTGAAGAAAAGGATAGACAGGAGGAAGAGCAGCTGCAGCAACAGAACAGGCAGGAAGCAGGAAGAGAGGAGAGTGGCATGCCCGCTAAAGTTTCTTTGGAGAATGTATTGGATTCCAAAAACAAAACCCAAAGGATCAATGGTGAAAAGAGTGAAAAGAATGAAACTACAGAGAAAGGAGCAATTACAGCAAAGGAACTGTACACAATGATGATGGATAAGAACATCAGCTTGATTATAATGGATGCTCGAAGAGTGAAGGATTATCAGGATTCTTGTATTTCAGATTCTCTCAGTGATCCTGAAGAAGCCATCAGTCCAGGAGTCACTGCTAGTTGGATTGAAGCAAACCTGCCAGATGATTCTAAAGACACGTGGAAGAATAGGGGGAATGTGGATTATGTGGTACTTCTGGACTGGTTTAGTTCTGCAAAAGATTTACAGCTTAGAACAACTCTACGGAGTCTGAAAGATGCACTTTTTAAGGTTAGTAAGTTTCTTTGTTAGTTTACTGTAACTGCAAACCTTTTCTGATTGTTAGAAAGGCATGTTGACTAGTTTTCTTAAAGAGTAAAAGATCCATCAGAAGCTTTGATTGTAGAGTGTTTTAAAATTCACATTTTGTAATCCATTCGTCTGTTGATGGGCACCTAGGCTGGTTCCATAATTTGGCCACTGTGAATTGTGCTGCTATGAACATGGGTATGCATATATTACTATAGTTTTCTGGTTTCAATCCCGTTGGAAAGATATCCAGGAGTGGTATAGCCAGATCATATGGTGGATCCATTCCCAGTTTTCTCAGGAATCTCCACAGTGGTTGAACTGGTTTGCACTCCCACCAACAGTACAGAAGAATTCCTATTTCCCCACATCCTCATCAACATTTATTGTTGTTTGACTTCTTAATGATTGCCATTCTGATTGGGGTTATGGGAAATACACACAATGAAATTCTACTCAGCAATAAAGAAGAACAAAATAATATCATTTACAAGAAAATGGAAGGACCTGGAGAGCATTATGTTAAGTGAGATCAGCCAATCACAGAAAGAGAAGCGTCATATGTTTTCTGTGATAGGCGCAAGCTAGGGTGTAATGAGGATACACAAAGTTCTCCAGACAATAGTGGAGAAGCATCAGTGGAGTTAGGGAAATGATCTAAGGGAAGGGGAAGAGGAAGAATGAAGTTCATTAATGGAATTACTACCATTGACCATGTGTATATATGAGAATATACCAATGTCAATCTCAGTACTCTGTATTGGGGGGAGGGAAGGAGAAGCAGGGGGGCACCAAGTGCTGTGTGCATGTATGTTACTGTCAACTTGATTTTCATTGTGATATGAGACTATAATGTACACCAATAAAAACACATTTAAACAAAAAAAAAATAATTGGGAACTGGGTGATTACACCTCAGGGGAGGTATGGGTCTCTCTTACCACTGAAGCTGGCATGTAAGCTGGCATGGGGGAACTAAACAAACCAGGCCCATATGCCTACACCAGAATGAATCAAGGATTTGATCATGCCATTAAAACCAGTGGGGAATGAGATAGTCAGACTGACTCCATTTTATCTTGAGCTGAATGACTAGGCAGGTGGGGGGTCCCCAGAAGTGACCTATACTTCCCAGAATCAGATGCCCTGTAACTGACCCAGATTCCAGAAACTGATAACTGCTGTTTACTGCCTAAGTTAGCTTCTGTAACTATTTGCTACAACTGATGTAATATGTGTGGGGTTTTTTTTGTTGTTTTGTTTTTTTGCTATGTCACCTACAGTTGATACAATTTTGTGGTTACTATATAAACCCTGTCCTTTTACCAGTCAGGTCTGCTGCTCTCTTTCTAAGGAGACAGCCCACAGCCATGAATAAATGACTTTTTGATTTGGACACAAGTTTTGAGTGGTATCTCTCAGTGGCTTCCCTACAACAATTGGAACCACCTGTCTTTACTAAAAGAAGATATGAATGCCTTAGCTAAATGTAAACTGGAATATGCTCATACAGACAGATAGATTCAGAGTTCTACTAGAAATTCATTTTCCTTCTTTGGGTTTGTCATGCACTCATCATTGTATTTTCATCTTTTATTCCATTTCTTATTGAACTTTTCCTGAAGCTCATCATTCTTGCTTAAATGAGGATATATATGTGTGTGTGTGTGTGTGTGTGTGTGTGTGTGTGTGTGTGTGAATTCTTTGTTGTATGATAGATATGTAAGATCCTTTGGTAGCATGTCCAATTTAAATTCAGATCTTACATAATTACAAAGCATGGGAAATTACATTTTATAATGCCTGTGAAAAATGAGTTACTAACCTAGAACATGGCATCTGAAGAACAGTGATTATTTGTTTGAATGCTTATGAAACTTTTATTTATTGCTTATGCCCTAATATTGTACACATAGTTGTAATTATTATTTTCCTGTTACCCTTAGAAAGTTTTCCTTTTTCATCATGGTGATCCTAAGCATTATTTCAGAGTTCATGTTATCAACATTCTAAATGATATTTATATTGACATATTGGACACTCAACTTATTTGTATCCAATGTAATGTGTTCCTCGCCTTCCAGAAATGTACATTATGGAATGTGTTAGTCAGCTTTTCATCTCTGTGACCCAAATACCTGGCACAAACAACTTAAGGGAGGAAAGGTTTATTTTATCTCATGGTTTCAGAGGTTTCGGTCCATGGTTGGCTGGCTCCATTGCTTTGGGTCTGAGGTGAGGCAGAGCATCATGAGAGAAGGGTGTGGCAGAGGAGAGCTGCTCAGCTCATGGCAGCCAGGAAGCGGGGAGAGAGAGAGGATGGGGGAGGGACAATATATGCTCCCACTGATCCACTTCCTCCAGCCCCATACCCCACCTTCCTACTGTTTTCAACACTTCCCAGTAGTTCATTCAAATTATTAATCCATCAAATGGATTAATCCACTGAAAGTCAGAGCCCTCCTGATCCAATCATTTCCCAAAGCCCCACATCTGAACATTGCTGCACTCAGGACCAAGCTTTTAACACGTGTGTCTTTGGGGGACACCGTATATAAAAAATCATAACACCGGACATGGATACCATTGCTTTATTGTAGAATTTTAAATTTTAGCCACAGATATATGCAGAAGGAGAGAAGTTTTGAGGTTGAGTGAGATTAAGAATTAGGTAGTTATACATTCCTTAACAAAGGCACCAAACCATATATGTTGGAGAAAATATAGTCTTTTTAACAAATGATCCTGGAAAAACTGGATATGCATATGTCAAAGAATTAAAGTAGATCTCTATCTCTCACCTTGCACAAAAGTCAACTGCAAATCCACTTTGTGCCAGAAACTGTGCTAAATGTTTTCTGTATATTATTCTGTTTTATCTTCACAACTCCATGAGTTATTGACCCAATTTAACCTTGAGGAAACCAAGACAAGTAACTTCCCCAAGGTTATGGTGGCAGAGCTGACCCAATGTCAGCCTTGAGATTCCAGAACCCATGAGGTTCACCCTTTAGAGTATTTGCACCAGGAGGCAGGTGAAAAACAAGATCTAGGACCCTGCCTTTGTTCTGTCTCAGACCTTCTGTGTGACCTTAGAAAAGCCTTGTCTATTCAGTTTTGGGAACAACAAATGGATTCTGCTCGAGGAACGCATGAGAAGCCACCACTTGGGCACTGCACACAAATTACTCTTTCAGTCAATGTCTCTGATCTCATCTTCTCTGATTCCACACCTAGGCTCTCTTGGACTTTCTCTGTTGAAAGAACCAGTTGGACATGTTGCTGTTTCAGTCTGATACTCACTCTTTCTCTCCACTGCCAGACAGTCCTGGTTTCCTTCAGTCTCACAATCCCATCCTGAAAAGAGATTGGACAAGTCAGTTTCTCAAAGTATCAGTTAACTCATCTGCTGAATAAGGGATTTGGACTAGATTATCGCTAATGCACCTTTGAGCTCCTATGAATTAGCATTAATAAAATGATTACTGGAATGCTTACCAGCAAAGTCGTCTCTTCACTAGAGATCTGCATTGCACATGTCAGCCCTCACTCCCCACTCCTGCATGTTGACAGTGGCAGTATGTTTGCCTACCAACCTGTGAAGCACAATAGTGAAAATGGATTTCCAAAACAAGAGGGACTTACATTTCAGCCCAACAGGATCTCCTTTTCTTTTTTCACCCAAATCTTAAAAACAAACCTTATTATTATATTTTCAGAAAATTACTTCTGTCTCAAATGAATGCTCCCCAGGAACATAAAATGGAATAAAAAAATACTGAGGGGGAGGGAATCAATTTGGAGCAATTCTGTCTTTACATGATTACATTTAATCAATTTTCTTCTACTCATTATTGCACATTCAATTCAAAGTTTTCATAGCCAAAAGGGGGAAAATGCTAGAAAGGATTAATTTCACCTTGTTTTACTAATAGAACAATTTTCCACTTGTCATTCTGAGTGCCTCAAGAGAGGCAGCATTTCCCAACCATAATGAAGTAGAAGTAAATTGGTTGGGGTGTAGGGGAGATAATGGGGTGTAAAGACATCCACCATCTTCACAGAGCTCCACCTTAAATGCCAAGTACACACTGAGTCTCAAAAGGCCTAGAGTCCCTTTGGGAATGTCCTCACAGTTTACTGGACAGGACTTATACCTAATCCTCCAAAAGTCCTCTCAACATGAGTAGCAGGGACCCTGGCTCTATCATCTAACTAGCTGTTGAGCTGTCCAAGTTATGTACTTTTCTGAGCCTAAGTATGTGTCTTTAGAATGAGAGGGATAACAATAACTATCTCATGGGCCTGGTGTGTGAATCAAATGAGACCATAATTATGGATATACTTTGTAGGCAGTAAGGCAGAACAGTTCATTGTCTGGCCTCCTGAGTCATGCTTCTTAAGATTGATGCCCAATTCATCCTTCATAAACTGTATATCAGCTTACTCAATTTCCTTGAATTCTCTGTTACATAGGTTTCTTATCTGTTGATGGGAATAATAATAGCACCTATCACATAGGTAGATATGAAGACTAAATGGAATAATGCCAACAATTCCTAGCATACAGCAAAAGGTCAATAAGTGTTAGCTGCTGTTGATGCCAGCATGGAACTGGGTAATGATCACTTTACACTAGATGGGTGAGGAGGATTTTTTTGTTTGAATATCCTTACTGTGTATATTAAATGTCAAGGGGGAAAAAGGAGGGAGAATAACGAAAAAAAATGTTTTCTTGGATGGGGCAAAAAGGGGGAAATCGAAGAGTAATTTGCCCTTAATTAATGTGTTCCACATAGGACAAGAAAATGGAAACACTTCTAAATGGAACTCGAAGCAGACATTCACCATTCATCACTTCCTGGCCTCCACCCTCTCTCTTATTTAGTGGAGTTTCTTCGTATTTCTTGAAAACAATCAACTGAGGGAATTTAGATGGAGTCTCTCTGTGAATCTTTAAGAGTACATCAGGGTCATAAAAACAGAGTGGTTCTATCTATATGGAAATGCAGATTTCAAATATATCCATTCTAATAATCAAATTATAAGGAAAATAGTCCTCTAATAGGAAACTAATAAAAGTTGATTCTTAAAGCTGCCTGAAGTTGTAAGCAATAAGAAACAGATTTATAATATGAAGCTTTTCTGTTTTCTTCTCTTTTTTTTTCTTTTTTCATGATCTATTTCAACTAAATGGCCCATGCTTGGATTAGCAGGAAATAGATTTACTTAATCTATCTGGAATCTGAGTTCTTATTTGACCACCATGCCCCACTCCAGGGTATGCACACACACATGTACATATACCGTTTTTAATAAAATGTATATAAGGGTTTGTCTAATGATACTAAATTTACTTCTCTGTTTTGACTGGAATCCTCTTCTTCTGTACAATATATAAACCTTCCCTGTGGGACTATTGATTAGTCATTGAGACTGTGCTTTGGATAATGAGGAGACTTAACCGGGCCCAGAAAAGCAGATTTGGCATAACAAGCTCTTATGTAATACATGGGAAGGGAAAAATAGAGTTTTTTTATAAGTTTTTAATTTTCTAGATGCTTTCCCTGAAAATTTAGCATTTTAGACCTAATCCGGTCAAAAGAGCTATGTGTTCATTATTGCAGAGAAAGCAAGAAGAAAACGTTCAAGACAGAGAGGAATGAAAACAGATCCTGTCCCAAGGGCTACAAGGAATTGTTTCCCAGATGAGTAAATATAATAACCAGCCACACAACTCTGGCTGTGAACGAACACAGATTTTTCTCACTAGTTTATTGTCACACTGATAGTAAGTCACAACAGCCTAAGTGTCATTAGCTGGGGCAGGCAAATACGGGCAGCAACCTAGTCTTCCATGGCTAATTCTCCTAAATGGCTATGGAAGAACTCTTCCATTAGGCCTTATGGATAAAGTTTCTTCATCCAGGGAAAAAGGTCTTCCCACCCCTGCTTGTCCTTATAACTCTTCACCATAACTATGGGAGGAATATATCAGAGGATCACCCATGGGGTATTCTCCAGACCATGTATTATGACATATGGTAAAAGAGTAACACTTCAATCATGAATTTAAACAATCATGCCCAAGTTATTCATACCAGAAGGTGGGGCTGGCATAGTAGAGTGTACAAGAACATTGAGACACAATTATCAATGAATGGGGGATATGGCTGTAGATCTAATTCCTAGCAACTGGTGCTACTTCCAGTCAAGAAGGATTTAATATAAAACATCTGTTTGCTTTGCTCAAATGAAATATTGCTTCTGTGAAACATAACTTGGGTTTTGTTGGGGTTAAATACTTCCCCAGAAAATATTTTGGACTGCACAGATGGTTTTTTTATTAGCATGTATTAATTGTACATATGAATAGTGCTTGGTGTGATTTTTCCACAAATGCATACAATATGCACTGATTAAATCCAACCTCTTCTTTATGTTTGAATAACGCTACATTATGTATTTATGCCACATTTTCCTTATCCACTCATCTGTTGATGGACACCTAACTGATTCCCTATCTTAGTTATTGTGGCACAGAGTTTTTATTCTTGTCTTTGTTGTTAATTTTTATTTTCTTTTGGTACTGGGGATTGAATCCAAGGTCATTCTAACTCTGCTACACCCCTACCTTCCCCCCTTTTAAAAGCAGGGTTGGGCTAAGTTTTTGTGCAGTGGTCTGGAACCTGTGACCCTCCTATTTCAGCCTCCCTGGTACTGGGACTACAGGCGGGGGCCACGGAGTCCAGCTGTTGTTAATTTTAAATTTAAGCAGGGCCTACATTCTCCAAATTCCCCATAGGTCCAAGGATTTTTTACTTTATATTTGGCAAGATTCACACATATGTGTTACCTATCCCTTCTTTTAAGAATATAGGTTTGAGACACTAGAAGAGATAAGCACATTTTAGAGAACTATGCCTTCGAAATCCACTCAGAAAAATTAGGATTACATGTTACTTTTAGCAAGCATGTGAGTAAAGATCAACCCACTAAGTCTCATCCCAGATGTGGGATACATATAAAAACTTAAATGAAGTAACAACTATACCATTTACGGAAACTTTTGAAATAAATATGCTTTTAGAGTTCTGTTCTTTTGAGAAAAGTAATAGGTGAACAATTAGAGCATTTGAATATATAGAGAGATATATACATATCTATATATATAAAAATTTATATAAAGGATACATAAGCTCTAGATTATAATTTCCAGCCTATTTAAAAATACCTATGTCAATTTTATTGAAATATTTGTAGGATTGAAAACCTGAAATTTAAAACTTAAATGGGTTTTAAGACAGTTTTAAAAGCTTAATGCAAAAAGTCATGTGAGATCTACTGATGAGAGTCTAGGCCTTCAAAATGGTTGCCACCTACCAGATGTGCCTATGGAGCACTTGAAATGTGGCTTGTTCAAATAAATACACACCAGACTGTACAAAAACTGTAAAGTGTCTTATTAATAATTTTTATACTGATTATGTGTTGAAATGGCAATGTTTGGGATATAGGGGGCCAAATATAGCATATTAAATTTTTTATTTTTAATGAGACTACTAGACAATTTTAAGTTATTTTTGTGGCTTTCATTATATTTCTATGGACAATACTGGTCTAGAGGCAACCATAACTATTTCTGTAGGTGCACAAGCTCATTGGTACTTGTCAGAATTTCCTTAGAGATGAAAAACCAAAGATGGGTATTAAAAGCCACTATGCATTATTGTTGTGAGCATTCCCCCCAAGTTCTGTGTGGAAGTCCTAACCCAGAGCACCTCAGAATGCAGCTGTATTTGGAGATAGGTCCTCCAGAGGGGTAGTTGAGGCAAAAAGAAGTCATGTGAGTGGGTTGCAATCCAATATGACTGGTATACTTACAAGAAGAGAACATCGAACATAGTGTGTGCACATTGAGGAAAGTCCATGTGAGGACACAGAAAGAAGATGGCCAGCTGCAGGCCAAAGAGAAAACCTCAGAAGAAAACAGCCCCACTGACACCTTGATCTTGGACTTCAAGTTTCCAGATAAAGGGAATATAAATTTCTACAGGTTAATAAGCCACTCAGATTTAACCAGCATTCCCCTGGATCAAATGCCCCAGGAATACTGAGAATCACCTGCATATGATTTATCAATTATTACACTTAACTAACAAATATCATTTACTTACCATGCAGAAGACACCATCTTATTTCTGTGGGTCCCCAGAATATGGCTTTTGAAATAACCCCTTGACCAATCTGCCTAGTCAACCTTGATGGACAGGCAGGAATGCTGAACTTCTAGTCAGTCAATGGAGCTTGATGTTCTGGCTACATGCACTGCTAACTGGTGACCTAAGACACTTCAGCCAACTTCTCTGAGACTTGGTCTCTTCTAATATAAAGTGGGATAGTAGCACCTTCCCATCAAGTATCTGTGAGTATTACAAGTGGCACATTCACTAAGGTGTTTTATGAACTGAATGGTTTTTCCTAAAAACATGGTGCTATAGAACACGAGTTTGCTCATTGTCACATCTGCCTCTCAAGGAGTGGAGCCTCCAGCATGCTATGATCAGGACAGCATCTGTCCTGGCATCTCAGGAGATCATCCTCCTTTGCAGATTGCTTTTACTCTGGCAGCTAGTCAGCAAGACCATGTCTGTGCACTGCCAAATACAACCTGCTAAAAAGCTTGAAAATGCTCCACGGTGACTAGGTGCAGCATTCACTGTCTTCCGTGTCAGGCAACAGACGAGATGAAATCAGCACTGAATTGGACAGTTTTTGAGACATTGCTCAGATTCTGTTGCTTTCCTATCATTCAGCAAGGCTGCTTGTTCCTTCTCAGAGCACCAGTGACAAATGAATTCAACCGAAGACATGCTTGCTGCCTGCTTTTCTTGCTTGCTCTCAATCTTACAAACTTAGGAAACTACTCCTCTCTCCCTATTTTCCAGTCTCCTTCTATTTAAAAAAAAATCATCTATAGGTAATTATAGGTTGATCCTTCCTGGTTTTTTCACTACAAACAGTAGTCCCCAGAGACAGTCAACATCTCTCAAAAGACACACTAATGATTTTTATCACCCAAGTTCTCATAACATAATGCTCACTAGGATGACTTGTCCTTTCCTCTGAATCTACAGGCCATAATAAGTAATATTTTACTGATTTTTTTCTAGCTTAATTTATTGGCATCTACTTTATACAATATACATGCTGCATTAGCTTTTCCATCACTGTGGCCAAAATACCTGATGAGAACAACTTAGAGGAGGAAAGGTTTATTTGATTCATGGTTTCAGAGGTTCAGTCCATGGCTGGCTGGCTCCAAGGCAGAAACATCATGGTGGAAGGGTCAGGTGGAGGAAAGCTTCTCAGCTTTCCTCAGAGGGAGAGAGAGAGAGAGAGAGGAAGCAGCAGCCAAAGACAGATAGAGTCCTCAAGGCCATACACCCAATGATCTACTTCCTCCAGCCATCTTCCACCTCTGAACCTTGCCATATTAGAGACCAGGCATCAACACATGAGCTTTTGGATGTACAGTCCAGATCCAAACCATAACACACACTGGTAGCCCCTATATGTCATCAGAAAGAAGCATGAAGCTGGTTCCTGCTTTAAAGAAGTTTCTAATCAATAGTCTTCTCTTCTTTAGCCCTCATATTCCCCATATAGAGCTCTTTCTCCCTTCTCTCCATCATGGTCCTCAAGGCCTTAAGCACAACATATTGACCCCTTCACAGGAGACAATTTGCCTCTTATGAAAAAAACTTACTCGATTACTAATTTTCAAGTGTAATGATTCCTGGTGTGTTTGGTAAGTTTCTTTGTGAAACAGAAAAGGCAATATCATCTATCTTAAAACACTCTTTGTAAGAAATGCTTCCTTGCACATTTCAAGCACTCACTAAACATTAGTCACTCCTGTAGCATCAATAGAAATCATGAGTTATCCCTTACGATGTCCAATACAGCTTTTCATGCTATTTTACCTATGACATAAGTAATTTACTCTGTTGTGATAGCCTGTATTCTTACCTATTGAAATTTCTAAAATGTTTCTATTTATTGAAAGTTTACTAAAAATACCAGGTGCTTTGCATACATTAACTCATTCCATCTTTCCCAACGCTATGAGACATATACAATCATTTTCATTTTCTCCCAGCTGAATTAAGAAGACTTGAGCAGAGTCACATACCCAAAAACACACATTCAGTAAATGAGAGAAGCAGCCTTTGAGGCCAAATCCCACACCATCACCCTCTACCACCTCTTCATGGGTCCATCTACCATCTCTGTGTCTCTATGGGTAACATAATGCCTGGTACCTGGTGAGTTTCCATTCACTCTTTGGTCAATTAATTAATAGAATACCTTTCCAAGGAAAGGTACAAATATTCTAGTGTTTCATGCTAAGATGTGTAAAATAATGTTGATTGTCACATGGATCTGTGATAGCTTTTTAAAGAATTAAGCTGACCTAGCTTTTTCATTTTAGAAGTGTTGCCATTTCCTTTTCAGGGAGGAAAAGACATAACAGGAATAAATTGTAAGCAGATGTCTCATTTCTCCAATTTATTATTTTGGGGTGAAAATATTGAGTGACATAATGCATCACAAGACTGTCATGACTAAGTGGGGGACAATGCATCAAACAGGCATGGCTCCTGGAAAAACCACGAAATTTAATGATGGAATAAATTGTTAACATTATGGGGGGGAGGATGGGAGAAATGTTTAAAGGCAGAATGTATATTCCTAAGCAAAAATAATACATGTTTCAAATGAGGTCCCAAGAGCTGTGTGCATGTATGTTTTTATCACATTGAACCTCGCTATGATGTATAATTACAATGCACTAATCAAATAATGTTTTATAAAAAATCACAGAATTAAGATATCCTTTAATAGTGAAAGTAATCTACTGGGAATTCTCCCAACAAATAGTTTCTCAAGTAAAAACTTTTGAGTTTTTGAAAGAAGTGGCAGAAAAACAAATGGGTCTTCAGGCTAGGCAAGGAAATGTTTGCAAAGGGCCTTAAAATAATATATTGAGGAGCTTGGCCTTCATCCAATGGACAACAGAGAGTCACCACAGATTTTAGAGAAAAAGAATGACATCAAGGTGGCATATAACTCTAGATGAAGCAGGTAGGGGGGGAGGGAGGGAGAGAAATAGATGATATGCAGTGGTACTAGGAACAGATGAAGGGAAGAGATTTAAGGAGAAATATGTAGGAGGAAGAATCAATAGGACTTAATAGCCACTTAGTGAGAGAGAAAAGAAGGACAAGACAGCAGATGGAAGACAGAAAGAGAAACAGGTTTGAGAGGGAAGGAAAGACAATGACATATTATTATGGGACAAGGGAAAGGATAGACCAAGAAAGACGGAGCATCTGGTTGCTAGTCCCCACTATGGTCCCTTCTCTACCCCAAGATGGATGAGAAAGATAATACCTTCAGTCTTCAACATAGTAAGTTATTTGCACCATGCCCATCGCCTTCCCAATGCAATCATTTGTTTCTAGTGTTGGAAACAGTAGTACCAATGAAGATTTAAAAACTAATCATTTACTACCTTGACATCTCTTGTATCTCTGTGCTATCTGGTTACTTTCTACCTGTGAAAGCATGAAGTAAAGTCCTTTAGGCATCATTGTCAGGAACTCTGTGCAGTGCCTTTTTGTATCCTCTAGAAATGGGGCATGGTTCTTGTTCCTTGCAGGTGCTCCGAAAATAACTTATTTTATTGATTACTTGGTTGACTAATGTTCCCTCTAAGACTGCCCCAGTTCCTCACTTCTACAAATTTTCTATCACATCAGCCTGTCCTTGATCCTTACATGCCTTTTCTTGGACCAAGCAGAACTGTAGATGTATCAAACTAAATTGCCTTTTCATTTTCTTTTTTTTCCTTCTTCTTCTTTGCAGTTGCGATTGTTATTACTATGATTTTTAAAAATATTGTTCTATGACCATACTTTCTACACAGTCAAGGAAAAAACTTGGCATTCCAAAGTGATCCACCAATTTCTTCTTCAAACCAACTTTCAGGCTGTGACCTCTGAAAACCATTAATTTGGCATCAAGTTCTGCCCTCTTCAAAATGAACTGTGAAGCAGAGGAAAGAGTATACAGGAAAAAAGTCTGTCCTTCTGTAAATGAAGGGGGAAAGGGAGGGTAGCTGAGTAAAAACATGGCTGAAGACCGCCCAGAAAGAGATTTAGATCTGAATATTTCTTTTTTCTTTTTTCTTTTTTTTTTTGCGGTACCAGGGATTGAACCCAGGAGCATTCTACTTCCGGGCTACACCCCCAGCCTTATTTTTTATTCTTTATTTTGAAACAAGGTCTCACTAAGTTGCAGAGGGCCTCATAGTAGCTGAGGCTGGCTGCAAACCCGGATCCTCCTGTCTCAGCCTCCCAAGTACTGGGATTACAAGCGTTCGTCACCACGCCCAGCTAAGATCTGAATATTTCTAAGCACTAATTCCTTAAGATTTATCA
The DNA here is from genome assembly GCA_004027185.1 of Glis glis. NCBI lineage: Eukaryota > Metazoa > Chordata > Mammalia > Rodentia > Gliridae > Glis > Glis glis. The sequence continues at coordinate 27,731 of PVJS01024937.1, forward strand.
GCCTTGGAACAAGTCGATGGCTTTTTCAATCCTTACTGAAATAAAACATGGCCAGGTTGAGTCTCAAACTTAGAGAATACATGTACTCCAAGGGCTTAAATCAAGAGGCCCCAGCAGCAGCATCCCTCTTAAATTCCCCCATTGATGGGAGATGGTGTTATATAGTGTGAAGTTTCAGAAAGGTTCAAATACAAATCTGAGATCCAGCACGGGTCTGTGTGAACCAGAGCATGACCTTGAACCACCCTAAAGCTTTGTTTTCTCACAAAGTGGAGATGGTATCATTTACCTTCAGAGTTGGGCACCTAATGCCTATTAGGTACTAGCACAGGATCTGATATATTACACAGACACATAAGAATTTAAAACCATTAGCTTAGTTCGGGCTCCCGGGTCCAGAGAGGGACCCAAGTCCAGCGTCTCCCATAGGCCCCGGCCTGGTGCCAAGGAAGCGCTCCCGGTTCCTGCTCGCCTAGCGTGGCCCAGCTCGGGAGCGCGCGCAAGCGGGGACGCGCCGGCCTGGGCCCTGAGCGCGCGCGCGC
>PVJS01024938.1:0-28272 GCA_004027185.1 Glis glis
CCTCACTATTCTTCATTCTTGCATTTTCGGTGTTTTCCATTTTGTGTTTCTGTTGCCTCCGCATCCTTTTCCTTTCTGTGTATGAGAGCTCTTGATGGCTCCTGTAGTCCCAATTGGGTCCGTATGGTGCAGGCTGGGGATCCCTCTCGTCTGGTTGGCTGGGGCGTGGTACTGTGTGTGGAGGAGTACGCAGGGTCCGTAGCTCAGGTGTTGTCATGTGAGGAGCACTTCGAGGTGCGGTATTGGGTGCGAATACTGATGCACGGGTGATGGTACTTTCTTATGGCTCTCACATCCGACTCATGGGTATCTAAGTATAGGGCCACAGCCTCCCTAGCCCTGGGAGGGGAGACCAGAGGGACAGCACAGAGCTCTGCTCTCCATCAGCTGCTTCGGTGATGGGACTTCTGGGCTTCATTTCCGGTTGGAATAATGACCACCATATGGGCTGAATGCTCGGGCAGGGGCTGGCAGAAACCCTCTTGGGGTACAAACCCACAAATATCTTTCACATCTGGCTAGGGATCCAAGGAGGGGAGTCAGGCTGGAAGGTAACAGTGGCTCTTGCCTTCCTTCTCTCTTGTGTCACTTACTTGCTCTTGTTCTTTCTAATTCTTCATGGAAGTAAAGCAAGGGGGAGAATGTCCCCAACTCTGGAGGGTTAATCTCTGTAAGCAACCCAATCAAACTAGTAACCCTACCTCACTCAGATGAATGGTCAATGTTTATTGAACACCTGCTAAATGCCAGGCATGACTCTGAGTTTCCCCCATTCACTGGGAAATTGAATTCTCCACCTTCTCACTTAGTCCTCCAAACAGCCCTAGGACAGAGATACTATCTCACCTATTTTACTGCAAAAGAAATGAGACTGAGAAATGTCAAAGGACTTTCCCAGGATCATATAACATGGAGCCAAGATAAAAACTTCAAGGTAGCTCTTCTGCTATGGAGGCCAATTCTCTTTCCACACACTTTTCTGGAGAAAACAAAAGGTACAAGAGGTTCAAAGAAGTTCCTTCATAATGTCTCCTTATTAGCCAATTAATGGGTTTATTAGCCAATTAGAAATGTTTGATGGATAAACATTACTATTTTCAGCCAGGCTGGCTGAGATAGGGAGTGACCCAATAGAACCTTCCAACGGAAGCAGCCATTTGAACCCCAATAATGTCCCAGCCATAAACATGGGAAGGGGAAGGGTGGGGAGGGTAGTTCAGGGTAGTCCCCCCCTTCCCCTGGGACCACAAGCTGCATGAACTTGTTGTGGCTGTTACTTTCTTTATGCCCCAAACCCCAGAGTGAAACCAAGATACAGTATCACTCATACCAATTCTACGGCAAAATTGTGTAGACAAAATATTGATGAAAATGCTCTGAATTGCATCCAGAATCCCAGGTTCCTGTCATTTCCCCATCCCATGTAAGATATTATTTTTATAGAAATATTCCTTCTAAACCCAGAAGCAGCTGATATTAAACACATGTCTGCTGAATAAATATAAATAAGAAAAATTATGAACTATTCTTCAACTTTATGGAGGGGCTGGGATCCATTCACTAAATGTATTTGCAGGACCTGGAGGATATATAAAAATGGGTGTCTGGACTCCTCTTGTTGAGAGGTAGGCCTGAATAGCCAGGGCTGGTCCGCTCGTCTCCCTAGTCCGGCAGCCTCACTGTTCTGTGTTACGGTTCTATCAGCAATAATTCTGCATTTTAAACAAGAATATTGAGTACTTTTAGTTAAGCAGACATTCAGTGCAATTGGAATTCCATGGAATTCTGCCTGGGTAGCTCTTAGCCTACCTGTGGCAGCCCTGAGAGACTGTGGAGGCTCCTGGACCACCTGTTCTCCCTGCATCTGGCTCCCCAGATGGCTGAAACAGGCAGCTCTGTTGCAGCAGTCTGGTGGCCAGCTGGTCTGATGGTGAGGGGCACGTGGACTTTGAAGCCCTTGACTTCGGATACTCCTACAGTTTCTTTGAGGCAGTTTTATAGTTTCTGTAGTTTCTATAGGCTTGGATGGTGACCATTCAATATGGTCCCTGTCTGCTTACGTGTGGGCACTTTGAGCATGCAATATAAGGACACCTCCAGTTGCTGGCAGTCTAGGAGGGAGAGGGCAGAGATAGCCATTAGCTGGACTTGAAGGTACAGGAAGAGGGGATGCCATGAAAAATTAGGAGTTGAAGATCAAGCAATAGAGGACTTAAAGTGCTTTCCAAGAACATTATCTCTTTAGGCTGAGAGGGGCAATTACATGGCTACCATAGTGCTCTGGTTAACGCTCGAGGTGGGCATACCCTTCCAAGCACTGGAATAGCAAGTGTCAAATTCGCTCATATGTGAGTCCCTTTAATTCAGGTGAGACAGAAGAAGTGGGCTGGAATTCTAATTTAAATTCCAGTTCTAATTCAATTCTAATCCTAGTTAGGATATAAAGGCTCTAGAGAAAAGAGGTTTATTGGAGAAGTTGTAAGGAAGGCTCTAGGGTACTTGTCACGGACATCAAGAACCTCTTTACAATAAATTCTGCCTGAGGAATCCAGGAACCATGGCTCAAGTAAATGCCAAGAGAATAAAAGAAAAATGGAACAACTTAAATGTCTATAAAGGGAAATCAGTTAAATATATTCCATATAATGAAATACTAAAAGCCGTACGCCTCACATTATTAGCCATTGTTATCTGTTACCCAATTCAATGCCTGGCATAAAGTCAGTGCTCACAACTGTTGAATCACTTAATAAATGAAAATTCAGCAATTTAAAAAGATGAGGTACATTTAAATGTATAATATGGAAAAGGCTCATAATATACTTTTAAGTGAAAATGCAGGTTAAAAAACTGTATAAAACAATACCGTATGGTTAGAGTATATGGATTTTATACATATACATTTAAATATCTAGGAGGATACATATATATAACTATTAATTATAGTTCTTTTCTATTGGAATGCTATTGGAACAAATGATTGTTCACTTTCTCATTTTACACCCCTTTATTCCTTAGATTTTTTATAGAATACAGTAGTCCCTCCTTATCTGTAGTTTCGCTTTCTACACTTTCAGTTAGTCATGATTAACTATGCCCAAAAATATTAAATGGAAAATTCTAGAAACAAACAGTTCATAAGTTTTAAATAACTTTCATTACAGTATATTGTTATAATTGTTCTATTTCAATATGTGGTTTTTTTTTTTTTTGACGGTACTGGGGATTGAACCCAGAGGCATTCTACCTCTGAGCTACACCCCCAGCCCTATTTTTTATTCTTTATTTTGAAACAGGGTCTCACTAAGTTGCGGAGGGCCTCACTAAGTAGCTGAGGCTGGCTGTGAACCTGCGATCCTCCTGTTTCAGCCTCCCAAGTCGATATGTTGAGTTATTCAGCATTCCCTCACTGTGACCAAACACCTGAGAATAACAACCTGAAGGAGGAAAGGTTTATTTGGGCTACAGTTTCAGAGTTCCAGTCTGTGGTGGGCTGGCTCCGTTGCTTTTAGGCCTGTGGTGAGACTGAAACATCGCTGTGGAAGAGCCTGGCAGAGGAAAGCTGCTTACCTCATGCAGGCTGGGAAGGGGAGAGAGAGAGAGAGAGAGAGAGAGAGAGAACAAGATACAGTCCCAAAGTCATGTCCCCAATGACCCCTTCTTTTCCCCTAAGTCCCATCTTCTGCAGTTTCCACCACCTCCCGATCGTCCAATCAGCTGTGAATCCATCAATGGATTAATCCAGTTCGGTTCTCATTCCAAAGCCAATCACCACTGCTGCAGAAGTGAGTGCAGGAGTGTGACCCCTCCCACAGAGATGTGTGTCCATCAGTCCATCCTCCTCGGGAAGAAGGCCTCCCCACAAGCAGTGGCTTTGAATGCAGCCATGCAATTTCAGCAAGGCCAACTTGTGGCCAGATGGGGCAGGAGGTCTCATTTCCTAACCTCAGCTCATCTGAAGAAAGAATATTTTTGGTTAAGATAAAGACAAAGTTAGTGGGATTGTTATTCAACACTTCGGTTTTCCCTCTAATATTCTAATTTCCCCCCGAGGTACCTCTATGTTTTATTTTCTAATCTGTCTAATACATGTCAGTTTGTATGTATGGTCTCCTTTCAAATTTTCACTGGTTCCATTGAAGGGAAATTCTGAGGCAATGTGCTTCTCTGGTTTTTATTTAGTCCTACTCCCCCACCCTCCAGAGAGAATCATAGACAACCGACCGAGAAATGAATTTGTAGATTGTAGCCACCAGTAAAATTCAGGTGGCTAAAATACCTGATGTCCAAGTTGTGATAAATGCATGTTTATTTCATCTCTAACTTTTATAATTTCTTTCCTTACATTTTTGGAACCTTTCTTTAGTTGTGTTTTCATAATTTAGACATTCCATGGTTGAAAATTCAAAGCAACTGTTAGTGGATAAGGTGACGTGCCCGGAACAAAGCAAGTGTTTTAATTAACCTGGTCTCTTCCTGGGACTGCTGTGGGCTCTCTGCTCCTGTAGCAGCCAAACTTAACTTCAGCTACTCAAACCTTGTAAATTCCATTTTAGGAGACTCAGTGCAGCTTGCATTGAGACTTTCCCCCTGAAGTTAACCAGGCTGTCCAGGGTAAGTTATGGACTTTTCCTTGGAAAACCTAAGTCTGGGATCTGAGGAATCAAGTCACTATGTTTTTAGAACCTTATGAAAAATCACAGAAATGCAATGCTGCATATCTTTCCCTCCACAGATAGAAAAAATAAAGAAGGGAACATACACATTCCAAAAAGTCATCCACTATCCTTCGTTTGCTTTCAGAGTGGCATCATTTTTTTGTCACTATTCATCTTTTTCTCTCCTTCTCCTCCTCCTCCTTCTCCTCCTCCTCCCCCCTCCTCCTCCTCCTTCTCCTTCTCCTTCTTCTTCTTCTCTAGAACTAGGGATTGAACCAGGGGTGTTCTGCTTCTGAGATACACCCCCAGTACTATTTTATTTTATTATTTTTATTTTGAAACAGGGTCTCACTAAGTTGCTGAGGCTGTCCTTGAACCTGTGATCCTCCTGCTTCAGCCTCCCAAGTACTGGGATTACAAGTGTGTATCACCACACCTGGCTTATTTTTCTTTTTAAGTGGAAAGTTGATTTCATATTTTAGATTCCTAGCTACAGTTCTTGGTGGTGATTTGGTGTCTTCTATAGTTTTTCTTTTTCATCTCTGCTCAATATTAACCCCAAGTTTATTTTTTTGAACCCTGGGAGGCTGAATTTGGCCCCAAATAACTTGGGAAATTCAATAATATTCTTTTCAGAGTAAACTACTGACTAACAGGATGCTGGTGTTTGATGGAGTAGGCACGCCTGCACTTAAAGAAACACGGGACTGAAATAAGGATCCTTATAAGGTTTGGGATGGAACATCCAGGAGACCAGGGTACCCTGAGGATTAGGAGGGAGATGTCAGAGATGGCTGTGGGCCACACACAGACTTGTCGGCAGAGGGAGCTCGGACTTATTCCAAGTGTGTTGGGAAGCCCTTGTAGAACTTTAAGCAGAGGAATGACACAGTCTGACATGTTTTTAAAAGGTCACTCTGGAGGGCTGAGTGCAGGATAGATGGGGGGTATGGGTGGGAAGGTGGAGGCCAAGAGTAGAGAGCGAGACTCCAGTGCGGAGGATGTGGTAGAGGACCAGGGAGAAGAAGCTGGTGGTAGTTTGAGTGGAGGTGGTGACAATGGAGACGCTGGGCGTTGAGTGCATTTGAGACAACAGGCCTCCCCTCTTCATATTCCCGTCACCTCAGCATCGCCACACGGGGACCTGGGGGACACATGAACATCTGGGGGACAAACCATATCCCAATCACAGCAACCGTCAAGGATAACATGCTTTCATTTTACAGAGTCTGGCCCTAACTCATTGCTGGAGCTTTGCATACGGGATTATTTCATTTAACTCTCCCATTGAATCAATAAGGTATGAACTCACATTGCTGGGTTCATTTTACAGCTGAGAAAGCTGAGGTGCACCAAAAACTCAAGTGACTTACCTCACAACTAGTAAACAACAGAGTGGGCTTTGAACCCAGGCTTTTGAACCATGTCCTGAGCTTTTCCCTATCATGTTCTTCTTGCACAAAATAAGTGTTTTAATGACTGAATGGAGTAATAAAAAGGATTTGACCAGAGGTGCGACGTTTGCCTCTTTACTATTTTTCCTTGACTGCTAATTAATGTAGCCTTTCCCTGATGTTATTCTCAGCCTCCCCCATCCTCCCACCCCCATTCAACTCAAACAGGCAGAAAGTCCTGTCTTCCAGAAGAAAAAGATATTGTCAGGCATTCTTCCATCTTCTTCCTCCCCACCCAAGAAAGCAAATTCTGTCATCTGTCCCTCGAGGTTTCATTGCACTGTCTAGCCATGTCCAGATGGCTTCCTCAAGTGCAGCCATCCTACTTAGTCAAGTATTTGTAGTTATCTGCTGAAACAAATTCTGGACTAAATTGCAAACACCCGCTTCCCAAATAACTTATTCTGTGCTCTTCTGTCTTGTTTGTGTTATGGCCTTTCTATGCTAATGATTTTGTAAATGTGGTTTAATTACTGTTTACTGAAAAATAGCTGCACACAGATCAGTCTCGGTGGGAGACTTAGCCAAAACGTTGAGGCAATTTGCTTCTAGTGCAAAACAGCTAATAAATGAGAAACACTTTTTAAATGTTTGCAAAGGAACTTAAGTTTGGTTTTGAAGAAACAGTGCTATATATATTCAGAGAAACAAATTATGTTTTAAAGGAGTAGATTTAAATATCAAAATGGCAATTTTCCCTCCAAGGCTAGGCACAGGTTGATTCACACACAATGTCATAAAGGTGATTTGATTGAACACCACACCAAAGAGCTAATATTCTACAGAACTCTCCAAAAGGAAAACTTTGAAATTACTTGTAAATTCCATTAAATGCTTTGGAGCTCTGTAAACCCATGTATTATTTATTACCTCATGTTTCTGAGTTCTGGCCTCAGGCAAATTGCCAACTTAGCAACTAAATGACAATTTTTAAAATTCTACTGGAAACCAGCCTCCCTAAGTTAAGGTGTTTTTTTTTTTTTACCCCCAGGGGGAAAAAGGGACACAAAAAGAAAAGGAAAGTTATCGGGATGTTCAATTTATAAATTCTATGTGTGCTCCATTTGGAGTTGTTTATCTTGCTCTTGTATAAAGTGGGGTTTGCTTGGTTTCATATACAGAGGGACCTCCAAAATAAATATCTTCCTGCAGCTGTTGGTCATGCTAATCGGATGGGTCCTCTCTTCTCCCTGCCCTTCGGAGGATGCCCACATGTGAGCAAAACCTGAATCAGGTTCCAACTCCAGTACAGAACTTTGGAAAGGAAATCAACGTTTTTAGATTCCACATATGAGTGAGACCATGAAAGCTACAGTTAGATGGGAGGAATACGTTTGGACACTCCATCACACAGTAGGGTGACTATAGTTAAAAATAATAATGCATTGTATAGCTAGAAGAAATAGCTAGAAGAAAGGATTTGAATGATTTGAGGTGATGCGTATGCTAATTATTTGATTTGATCATCATGCGATATGTACCTGTATGGAAACAGCATCTTGTACCCCATAAATATATAGTTATTATATGTCAATTACAAATTAAATACAACTTAATAAAACACTCCAGAATCAATCAACTTGGCAATTCATATGTATCCCTCCTTGTTTCCTGATATATGAATGTTATGAAGGAAACTTGAGCAGGATGAGGTGCTAACATTGTCCTGTAGGAATTTCTTTTTTTATATGCTTTTATTGGTGCATTGTAATTATAGATCATAGTGAGGTTCACAGTGATAGAAAAGTACAAGCACACGGCACTTGGTGTTTCCTTTCAGTTCCCACCTGCTCCACATCTATCCCTGTACATATTAGTGAGAGTGTTCCCTGCATCCACTCTCCTTTCTCCCCTCCCTACCTCCCTCCCGCGATCCCCTTCCACTATTCTACTGGTCTCTCTCCTCATTTATCTGAAGTTCCTTTTGTTTCCTATTTTCTCTCTACCTTCCACATATGAGAGAAAACATACAACCCTTAACTTTCTGAGACTGAATGATCTCACTTATCATAATATCCTTTAGTTCCATCCATTTTCCTGCAAATGACATAATTTTGTTCTTTATGACTGAGTAAAACTCCGCTGTGTGTAGATACCACATTTTCTTTATCCATTCATCAGTTGATGGATACCTGGGTTGGTTCCACAATTTGGCTATTGTGAATTGTGCTGCTGTAAATATGGATATGCATGTATTCTGATTTTGATTCTTTTGGAAAGATACCAAGAAGTGGTATAGCTGGGTCATATGGTAGTTCTAATCCTAGTCTTTTGAGGAACCTCCATACTATCTCTATAGATGCTGTACTAATTTGCAGTCCCACCAACAGTGTATAAGAGTTCTTATTTTCCCACATCCTCATCAGCATTTATTATTGTTTGTATTATTTCTCTCTCTTTCTCTCCCCCTGCTTTTTTGATACAGGGGATTGAACCCAGGGGCAGTCTACCTCTGCACTATACCTCTAGCCCTTTTTATTTTTTGTTTTTGAAACCGGGTCTCTAGGTTGCTGAGTCTCACTAAGTCTTTGTGTGTGTGTGTGTGTGTGTGTGTGTGTGTGTGTGTGTGTGTGTGTGTTACTGGGAATTGAACACAGGGGCATTCTACCTCTGAGGTCCACCCCCAGCCCAATTTTTTATTCTTCTTTTTGAAACAGGGTCTCACTAAGTTGCAGAGGGCCTCACAAGGTGCTGAGGCTGGCCGCGAACCTGCCATCCTCCTATCTCAGCCTCCCAAATACTGGGATTACAGGCATGTGCCACCACGCCTGGTTCTCACTAAGTCTTGAACCTGTGATACTCCTGTCTCAGCCTCCCAAGTACTAGGATTATGGTCAAACATCACCACACCCAGCTTGTTTGCATTCTTTGTTTTTAGTGAGGGCACCAGGCAATTCAGTATCAGAGATCCTGAGACCCAGTCTTAACTACGGATGTAGGGTGACAAGTGGCTTTCTGAAAGCCAGACCCTCCTCCTTCTGGTCAAAGCCTCCTCTTCCAAGAAGACTATTCTGTATTTTTGTGTTATGTCTACTTTCCTGTCTACCAGTCATTTTTCTGGCCTTCTTTCCTTCCTTAGTACTCCAGATGCCCCAAGTAGTGAATCTTGGAGAGATAAAACAGCCCCCAATGGGTCTCTGTAGATTTAGATAACTGAATGAGCTTGTTAACAATTTGTGGTGTTAGATAGGTGTATTTCCATTTTCCTTCCTCTTGTCTGAGTTCGTAATATCAGAAGGTACCCAAGTCACATTTTTCTTGGAAATATTCTAGCAATAAAACATGCTAAATTCCCTCTTTGGGTCTCTCTTTTCCTCTTCTTTAATTCTCCCTGTCCTAAAGCCAGGCTCAACCCCTTTGAAATTGATAAGCTAGAACTAAATAACCTCTTCCTTCCTTCCTTCCTTCCTTCCTTCCTTCCTTCCTTCCTTCTTTCTTTCTTTCCTTCCTTCTTTCTTTCATCTATCTATCATCTGTCTATCATCTTTTGCTTTCAGGTTGGCTCTGAATAAAAGAAATGCCAGTTTTCTGGTCTGTGATTTTTCTTCTCTGTGTCTTTGGCTGAGCTGTCTTTCCATCACTTTGGCTGACTGCAATGTTGCAAAACCTAGAAAACAAACCTAGAGTTTGTTTCTTTCTTTTTCCCAAGGAACAATCACAAATGATCAAATGTGCCTCTGAAGAACAGCTCTGAAAATTATATGTGTTTTCTTCTCTATTTGCAGCTGAATTCTCGACGCCAAGATGGGGAAACAGAACAGCAAGCTTCGCCCTGAGGTCATGCAGGACTTGCTGGAAAGCACAGACTTCACAGAGCACGAGATCCAGGAGTGGTACAAAGGCTTCTTGAGAGACTGCCCCAGTGGACACTTGTCAATGGAGGAGTTTAAGAAAATATATGGGAACTTTTTCCCTTATGGGGATGCTTCCAAATTTGCAGAGCACGTCTTCCGCACCTTCGATGCGAATGGAGATGGGACAATAGACTTTAGAGAATTCATCATAGCCCTGAGCGTAACGTCAAGGGGGAAGCTGGAGCAGAAGCTGAAATGGGCTTTCAGCATGTATGACCTGGATGGAAATGGCTACATCAGCAAGGCAGAGATGCTGGAGATTGTGCAGGTACGTAGTCCTTCAAAAGAAGAAGAGCATGTGTCACAAGTAAGAACGGTCAAGGTGCACAGGAGAATGTAGGGTAGAGGTTGCAAGCTGGTGGGTCACCAGGGCATTTTATTTGGTTTACTCAGTGTTTATAAAAAGTGTGAACCCGCATCACAATACAGGGAGATTGTGCAAAAAATCCACATTAGTTGGTATCTCTTGAAAACTCAGGAGCTCTGGCAACACTGGGCCCACAGTCTTGCCTTCTATAAGTCACCTGACGGCTGGAGCGACCCCTGCACTGCAGATGGACATGCACTCTGCAGCTGGCTGTGCTTATTGTGGCCACTCCATTGCCGTGGCCTGCCTGGGCCTGGAGCCTTTGGGTTGATGCCCACATCTTCTGGACTGGTGTTAATGCCCAACTCTGAACTAGGTCCATATCCTGCATCCTTCCTACACTACCTCTGTGACTTTGCCCAAGTTAGTTCCCATAAGCAGTGTCCTATTGGTAAAATGGAGCTACTGGTGGTGCCCACCCATGTCGTGAGGTTGTTTTAAGATTAGATGTGACTCTCCATATTAAGCGCCTGGCACAGTGCCAGCCATAAAGAAAAGCTCATTGTATTATCGTTAATTTATAGGGTTTTCTAGACTCTTGAGTAAGAGCAGGATCTAGACTAAAAGTTCCATCCCATCAGAGATAAACACCATAGAAGCAAAGCCTCCATCATTTAAATAAGAAAAACTCCATTTGATTTCCCTAGATAATTCACCCAGAGTAAGTTCCCTGAACAGAACAGGAGGAGTCCTAGTATTGGTTATATTTTCCTTATGGGACCCTACAAACTTTGAGGAAGTGGGGACCAGGGTAAAGAGTCATGGTCATGGCAGTGCTCGCTCAGCAGTGGGTAGGGGCCCAAAGACAACCCAAGGAAACAGACACAGGAGTCTGGGGAGGGGTGGGAGGGCCTCGGCTGCAGATGCTAAGAAGGACAAGGCTGGCGGTCTTGGCAGGTGAGTGGGGCATCTGATAGGACAGAAGGTCCAAGAGAGTGGGCATTTGGCTTCCTAGAGGGCTCAGTGCGGAGGGCACACTCCTCCTGGGACACCTGAGTAGATGTCCTGCTGAGGTAGAGCTGCAGCCCTGGGAGGATGGTGGGTTCTGGGTGGGTGGGGGATATAATTCAAGGAGACAAAAAGAACCCTGCTACTGCTGAGGATGAGGGTGTGGGTGGAGTGAAACTTGCTTACAAAGAACCTCGGGGAACCTGGGGATGGAAACTGGGGGCAGAGCCCATAAAAGATCTGCAACACTGTCCTGGGATGGAGGCTTAGAGCTGAGGCCTGAGACCCCCTCCCAGGCCAGTGGGGCTGAGCCCCATGGGCAGTTAAAGGGACAACTGCACACATGTTGGAGACATGCAAGAACAGGGATTCCAAATGACTCCCCCCCAAATCTGAACTCTCCAAGAAACTACTTCTCCAATCTGGTTGGGCCACTGGAGGCTTCACCTTCATCCACAGAAATAACTACCTGAAAAAGTTGTGTTAATCCTCAGATATGTGGATCTTAAGCAAAAATAAAGGACAGCTTCTCTCCCCTGAGGATAAATGCATAAATGTCCCGGCTGGTTTCGTGGCCAGCATTGAAGATGCAGATACTGAGGGAGGGAGGAAACTTCAGACCATGTGGGCTTCTGAAAATCAAGAATCACTCAGGCATTCATTTTGTTCCAAATCATTCATTTTGCATCTATGAGGTACCTGGCACTGGGAATAAATAGTATAGAGGACAATAGACTGGAATCCAGTCTGCAAGATAGAGTGGGGAAATTGCAGAGAACATGCAGAAGGTGCTAGCAGACACTCATCCAGCCCCTGGCAACTTACCCCCCATGGGTTAGTGTAGGGGGTAAAAGCAATCCTAAAAATGAAGGTGTGCTCAGCCTGAGAGAGGCTGTTCTTCAGTGCAGACTTCAGCATACATTCACAGGCCTGTAGCAAGTCTCTAGGTCCTAAGGACACACATTCCTTAGGAAATGCCTATGTATTCATGGTTCTTAAGAAGCCTGCCAATGGAAGGCTCAAATTTCCTCAACTGTTTTCTATAGCGCCACACCCTGATGATTAATATTCATGACCGCAGGAAATCTTGCAGCACCTAGAAGCAACTTCCAGATCATCAAAGAGATTAAATTAAATTTTGAACCATTTTCACATTAAGAGCTATGTTATTTTGTTCTGCTACTTTGCAAACTGACAATTCACGTATTCCATCACATTCTTATGCTAATCTCCCTGTTTTCAATTATTCTGGGTGAATTGGAATTTACTGTAGGATCTTAAGGAAGCTTCCCATTCTATTTTTTTTCCCCTTGCCTCTTTGAAAGCCCACACTGTGTAGCCCTGGACACTGTCATAGGAAGCTTTGTGCCTTTGTGGGGATTCTCTTTGTTCTAGCTGCTCTGCACCATTTACATTCATTTGCGTCAAAGAAGTCACTGTGCAGTTTCTGTTTGGTGCCTGAGTAAATATCCATTAAAAAGTGATGAGGTGGAGGACCATAAACAAATTAAGATTCTATTTGTTAGTGTAACTCTTGTAGCTTGATAATGAGTGTTGATACATAAAATTTTGGCAGAATCCCTGTCTCTCCAAGACTCAAGTATTCAAGCAACTTAATAAAAATTATTAATTAACGATTTTTGGTTGTTCACCTACAAATACTAATAACTGGTCAAGGTGTAGACTGGGGTGAAAATGAGTTTATAATTAGACATGATGATGATTGGGGTATAGAACTCCAATTTGTAAATTTTCTAGTTGTTTTTCCTGCATGTCATTTCCTGTGGTTTAGTTTTGGTATCCACAGAATATTAATTGTGGTGACAAGATTAAATTCTTTTGTATTTCCTAACTTGGGTAGAAAAGACTCTAAAATTTACAAAATTACTATGGATTCCATGTAGTACTGAAATGCATGGTATTAGTTTCCTATAGCTGCTATAACAAAATGCCACCAACCTGGTGGCTTAAGATAACCCAACTTATATTATCTTAGTCCTGTAAGGCACAATTCTGAAATCAGTTTCACAGGGCAAAAGTTAAGGCACCCTTAGGGTTGTGTTCCTTGTGGAGGCATTTGGGGAAAATCCTTTTCCTTGCCTTTTTCAGCTTCTAGAAGCTACCTACACTTCTTGGTACGTGCCCCTCTTCATCCCTGCTAAATAGAACGAGTGCACATTTCCAATTCCACAGAGTACTCCACAAAGTACTGTGATGGGTAGAATCTTCCATTAAGTTTAAGATAAATTTACCTAGTTGTGAAATGCATGGTCACAAAGAAAACGAAAGTGACCCAACTAAGCTCCCACTGGTGGATATCACAGAAGAGGTGCTCCTGACTTGGGGACTTCTCGCCTTCTTTCTCTATCTTTTCCACCAAAGACTGGCCCATTTGAGAAGAAGCTAAAACATTTGGGTATGTGTTCTGAGGCTCACAGGAGTCAGACAAAGAAAAATCCCTTTTCCAGGAGCCAGTGTGATCAGCACCAGGAATTCCCCAAGCCCTGTTGACCCAGCCAGTCACAGTTGTGCACTGGGATTATTTGGGGACAGTCCATCCAGATTTGTTCTCAAATTCAAGTTAAAGCTTTTCCAAAAGGAATCCACAGGCTGGTGTAATGTTGCTCACAGCAGGAGTTTACTCTAACACCAGGTGGAAAAAATTTGGAATTAGCATATGTACTACTTAGATGTCAGGGAACGCTTTTGAAATACGTGGAGTTCAAATACCTGTTGTCTTAGAATCAAGTTTGCTCCCTCTTGGTTGTGATTCAGGGTTAATTGGCACCTTTGATGGTGGCAGGGTGAAATTTAGAACACCCTTAGTCACCTTTTGAATCCATGAAACTTGAGAAGGGAGGTTGGGAACACACTGTCAGCCCATCACAGATTTTGGTTTTGTTTCTTGTGGGGATGTGGGGATGTGTGCGTGCGTGTGTGTGTGTGTGTGTGTGTGTGTGTGTGCGCGCGCGCGTGTGCATGTGTGTGTGTGTGTGTGTGTGTGTTTTACTGGGGATAGAACCCAGGGGCATTCTACCTCCGGGCTCTCTCCTGTCTTGTACTCTGTCTTGTGAGTTCTAGACACTCTGGTCTCTCTGGACTCTCACCTCTGTCCCTTCAAGTCAGTGCGTCCACCAGGCACCATGTGGGTTACCCTCCTGGTGCCACAGCTTGAACATTTTCTCAAGGCATTAAGCTGGGGCCATCACACAAGGCTCACCTCTTTTGTTTCTGGTTTCTCAGGGACCACTCTCCTTTCCTGCCCAATTTCCAGTATCCTGAAAGCTGTCGTTTTATATATGTTGTCTCTTGGGTAGTGGTGGTGTTGTTGCTACAGGTCAGAGTGTAAACTCAATCCCTATGACTCTATTTTGGTCAGAAGCAGCTCTCATTTTAATGTTTCAATCTCTTTCCCTGTCCTTCTGCCACCTGTACTGTGAGCTCCCTGAGGCAGGACTGTGCCTGCCCTCCTTAAATCTGAAGGGATTATGACCATCCCTTGTGCTTATCATAAAGCCCATGAATATTTGTTAACTGAAGTATTAGACTCCAAAACACATATAGATGAATTAGACAGTATTCCAGTCTTAAAGAGATTAGACACCATCGGAAAAGCAAATCTCATGGGAGAAGCATTACAGGTTATCTATTCTGTAAGAAAGAAGGATGGAGACAGAACCCAACTGAAGAACAGGCCAAAGTAAGGTCGCCCTGACTAAGAACTTTCTTGGGTACTAGTTTCATTGACTGTTCATGAATGCTTTGTAACAAAAGGGGCCTGGTCAAACCAGTCTGGGAGGCCATGTGTTAATTGGAACTCAAGTAATATCTTCGCTGCAGGAATTCTCAGACTTTAATATGTTCATGTGCATCATGATGTTCTGAGAAGGGTAAAGTAAGTGGTATTTCTCATGCTGTTTTAGTGATAGGCTCTCTCTGGTCTTAGAGAATCTTGGAAAGAGCTTTGGGGAAATCTTCAGAGCATCATCAGCAATGGTGGTCCAGTGTCTATCTGTATACCTTCAATTGCCGTGGACTTATTTCTGTAGAGCACTATCACGATTCTGCCATATACCTTCGAGTGGAAGAAAACTCTTCCAGTGTTGAGGACACATCTAATTTCCTGTAACTCCTCAGGTTATAGAAGGGCATGGGTTCTTTAAATAGTAAGCTATTATGCTGGCAGTATGAGTCAGCATACAAATCTTTGACTAATTATCTTTTAAGGATCATATCATTCCAAAAGGAAGAACCCACAAGTGGTTCAGCAGATTCAAACTCCATTTTTACTAGCAAAAAATTTTTAAGTAAAATTTAAAAAAAAAGGAAAATCTTACGTGAAATCTAATGTAAGAATAGAACTTCTTTGGTTGAAAGAGAGGTGGGACTCCCATTCTCCTCTCACCTTCTCCCTGGTATCAAGGTGTTTAAAGCAGGTTAGCACACTATAAAAGTTACTGACTCAATTTCTTCTTCTGTCCCTAAATGAGAGAGCATTTAGGCTATTCTGGATTCATAGATAATGATCCTATTTTTTTTAAATTGTCAGAAAGATTTTCATGGCCTCTTCCACCCTCTGTTCCTGCTATATAAATCCTTCTAAGCAGGGGCCTGTTCTTTATCTGTAATCTAAAAACATTCCAGGACCACTCAACTTCTTTTGCCCTTCGTCTGTTCTCAGAGAGTCTTGAATATCTGGTCCCCTGTTGGAAGACACTAAATTTCCTGACGAAAAGAGTCAGTCTGGTTTCCTTCAGAGAAAATGTGGAACGTTAACTCTTGGAATTGCTCCTGGCCTCAGATAATTCCACAACTTTGGTCAGTTTAGACCTGAGTTCTTTTTTTATAACCTTGAAAGGTTATTCCTTCAGGGGGAAAAAGACAAAAAAAAGTATATATATGCCACAAAGAAGGTGGTGGGGCCCTGGCCACGGTTGGAAGCTGTCTGGAACCTGCTGGAGCAGAGCCAGCACTGGGCTCCCGGGTGTCCCAAAGCTCCGCTTTTACCAGAGACAAGAATAGGACTCCACAAATTTAATTAAAAACAGGATGGCCCTGCTAGGCCTCTCACTGACATTGCTAAAAATAAAGTAGGGAAGTAGCCTGGTTTCTTCACGGTTTAATCCCATTAAATTTGGGGGAAAACGAGCTCCTAAAAGGCACGATTTGCTTCAGATTGCTGCCTGGGGTTGTGTCTTTTTTCTGTCTGTGCTGTGGAGTCCCAGATTTTAAAGTTCGAGGACAGTCAGCTGTTGGTTGTCGGCGCTGTGAGAAGGGAGGAGTGAGACTGACAATTCCCACATGGGGTTTTGTGGGGCTGTCATCTACTTGCTCACCCTGACACCCCTGGGACTCAGAGCTTGGGCTACTTACTCACTGCTTGGATGCACCCATGTCACAGACCCAGACCCAGTTTTGTGAATAGTCCACTAAATCCCTGATAGATGCACATTAAAGAAAAAAAAAAGCCTAATCTGAGTGCCATGAAAAGGCCAACTGGATGTGAACCTCTTCAAGGAGACCTCGCTTTCTCCTCAGCCCCAGTGCAGACATCGAGGGTCCACGAGCCCAGTTTGCAAATGCTATGTTCATGTCAGGATGCTCTGACTCCCTCGTTCCTGTGGGGGGGGCTTTTTTTTTTAATATGACCCTGTCCTCATTTCTCTGCCCCAGATCCACTCTTTAAGCCTAAGAGCGAGAGACTGAACTGCTGACAAACTCTGCTGCGCATGAGAACCTCCTGTTCTGACACATGCGCATGCGTTCACTAGGTCTTCAACTCATCTGTTCAACCAAGAATATTAAGGGAATGGATGACCTCTCTCTACACTGTCACTAGTTGGCTTTGCATCATAATCCCAAGAATGGGGATTTTGTGAACCTCATCCACAGAGGCTGAGAGTTCCAAGGAATGTCCCAGACCAATGGGTTTTACTCACCATGGGGGGATCTGGAAGGCCTGGGTGGGGACTTTCAGGACAGTTATTAAGTCATTACTGGAATGAGTATGTTGTTGAAATAGAGCTTACCAGTGGTCCAGGTAAACAAGGCATGTGTCAGACAGGTTGGTGACTCTGGACAATAGTCTTTGTGGGGTATCTGAGCTGGGAGATGTCCCCTTAGGCCAGTCACAGACACAAAGCAGGTGGTACCAGGAAGGAGCAGTGAAATGACCTTCCAGAGGCCAGAACAGACTCAGGGAAAGCACCACAAAGGTACAAATAATTACAAGAGGATCAGTAATCACACAGCTTCCTTAAGACCTCTGCCAAAAATGAACTCATCCTCTTTCCATAAATGCTCTTTCCTGAGCACGGAGCACGGAGCTCCTACGGTGGGTCAGTTCTCACCCTATAGAGGTCATGCTAGTGTGGCGTCATGAGTACTGAGGTAGATACTGTTCTGTTGTTGTTGTTCTGAGATTCCTGGGCTCTTGGACTCACAAAATACATACAGGGTGTAAGTTTCAAACCCATGTGTATGCCACTAATTCCATTTTGCCCGGGTCAGGCGTTACATGAAAGCTTTCCATTTAGCACAGAAAGCCAAGGGGAGGTTGCCAGATCTCATGACACGCTGGTGTGAAGCACACCTGCTCTCTACGCCTCTTATGAAGTATTCACCCAGCCTGTTAGATCTCGGGGCCTCTGCTTTCCAGTTGTAAGAAGAGCTCTACCTCTGTGGCCTTTCCCAGCTCCCCCAAGAAATCAGGTGTCCTCAACAGCTTAGCACATGGCACTACAGCCCTAGCACAGATGGTAGCATAGACCTGGACTGGAGGGGACAGCAAGCAGGGGTCCAGGAGGAGAAGGACAGACTATGGCTTGACTTTTGCTTCCAGAACACACTTCAGTGAACATTTCTTGGGAAAGCTGACAATGGCAGAGTTTATTCAATGATACCCATCACCTCAGACTGGGCCATGCCCCTGAGCTCGACCTTCCTCCTAGATCCATCACTGTGGAGGTAGTTCTAGAGTTAAGCAAGGGCTCGGAGTAGGTTTAAGACAGAGCTGGGCATGGTGGCACATCCCGGCTTCTTGGGAGGCTGAGGCAGGAGATTGCAAGCTTGAGGTCAGACTGGGCAACACAGAGAAACCCTTTCTCAAAATAAGATAAAAAGCTCTGGGGATGTGTCTCAGTGGTAGAATGCCTGTGGGTTTGATCCCTAGTATCACACACACACACACACACAC
This sequence comes from Glis glis, assembly GCA_004027185.1. Classification (NCBI taxonomy): domain Eukaryota; kingdom Metazoa; phylum Chordata; class Mammalia; order Rodentia; family Gliridae; genus Glis; species Glis glis. The sequence continues at coordinate 18,477 of PVJS01024938.1, forward strand.
ACACACACACACACACACACACACACGAAAAAAAAAAGAAAACAGACTCAGGAGCTTGGCCTGAGGGATCCAGCCAGGGATGGGATCAACCCTAGGGTCAGTACACTGGGTGAGTCCATTTTTCATTTTGATTTTATTGACTGAGATCAGGATATCCCCTCATTTCCCAGAATATTTTAGGGACTTCAGATAGTAAGAGTGAAAGCAGAGCAGTTTAGCCATTAGCGTTCCTTTGTTCCCACATTTTCCATTTGGAGTTTACTTTCCCTCAGCTGAGTTCCTCTGTTCTCTCCAGCTTCCCTGTTATACGCAGAACTCCAGAACTTTCTGGAATTCCCTACCCACCCCCTGGCAAAATCTACTTTTCCCCAGAGCTAAGGTGCCCAAAGTGAATCTGAATATCAAAGTCATGATCTGGGGATAAAAACAACAACTTTACATTACTTTTCCTAAATAAAATCTCCCTTTGACTACTGGGGCTTTGGGGGCCCTTTCTGAGTACCTCGGAGAGGCCACAGGTGGTGGGAGAGACTGCTTTGGTACTGCTTACGAACGTCTTTCAGTAGAATTCTCTTTTGCTCATCAGATTTCATACATGTGCCCAGTCTATCTCAGGCTCAAGATTACATAATTATTTTGATCCAAAATCCTGATGGCAGATTTTTTCCATCTTACTTAGCTTTTCTTTGCTGTGATCAAAATACCCGACAAGAACAACTTAGAGGAGAAAAAGTTGATTTTTGGCTCATGTTTTCAGAGGTCTCAGTCCACGGTCATCCGGCTCCATGGCAGAAACATCATGGCAGGAAGGTGTGGCAGAAGAAAGCTGACCAGTTCATGACGGCCGGGCAGCAAAGACAGCAAGGAGGAGGGGGAGGGACTGGGGACAGATATAACCCAAGGTCATGACCTCAGTGACCTACTTTCTCCAGCCACACCCTATCTGCCCACAGGTTACCACATAGTAAATCCTTTAGGATTATTAATCCGTCAATGATGAGGTCACAGCCCCAATGATTCAATGAATTCACCGCTGACCTTTGCTGCACTGCCTGGCACATTAGGCGCATATGAGGCCACGTGAGGTTTGGAGGGACATTCCAAATCAAAACCATAACATCTCCTGGGTTCCCCAGGAGATTAATGAGAAGGCCTGTGAGACCAGGGCCACATACTCCAGGGAAGAAGAGCATCGGATGGATTGGGATAGACTGGGTGTCCGCCTGGGAGACAGAAGGGCACACACTCACACACTGTCAGGGGTCTATCATCCTCCAGAGGCTGAGGCGGAGACCACAGTGGTCCCCACTTGTCTCTGTGGCCCAAGGAATGTCATCTGCAGCCTTGCTCCTCAGGTGGGGCCCTGAGCACAGCAGCATCAGCATCACATGGGAGCTTGTTACATTCCCAGGACCTCAGCCTGCACCCCTTCTCCTGACCTACTCACCAAGACCCTTTTCCAGGGAATTCATACACACCTTCACATTAGCATTTCAGACACAGCATCGAGGGTCTCATTGGAGGAGAGCAAGCTCTGCTGCCTGGCTTCTACCAGGGACTGCACATCATGTCCTATGATAAATCAGCAGGGACAGGAGCAGCTCCACCTGCTCATGGGGCACCTTCCCTTCATCCCAGTATTTGGGAAGATTAATAGTGAAGCTACTGTGTGCCAAACCATGTTTCTATCTTTCCACCCATCGCTTCTGTCCCCAGGCAATCTACAAGATGGTCTCCTCTGTAATGAAAATGCCCGAAGATGAGTCAACTCCAGAGAAAAGGACAGAAAAGATCTTCCGCCAGATGGACACCAACAGAGATGGTAGGAGGCCGGGGCTGCTTCGCTTTGCTCAGGTCAGGGTGGCTGGCAGAGTCCAGGCAAGGAAATGCCAGTCAAGGACAAAATACCAGCTATAGGAACCTGATCCAAGGCCTTTTATGACAGTGGCTCTCCCAAATGCCCTGACTTGGCATGAAGGAAGAGGACCAGGAGGCCACTAGAGAGCTGGTCCCAGTCGGGGGGGGAGGGTCCCTTATTTCTAGGACCTTCTGTCTTTTTTTAGGCCATCTTCTACCTACAAGAAAAGAGGGAGGGTCTTGTGGAACAGAACTGGAAGGACCCAAGAAACCATCATTAGCACAGACCACTCCTCAGGACAGGCCTTGGTCTCAGCAGACTGGACCCCTGCAGGCCAGGTGTCAGAGTGTGGGAAGGGCTTGCTATTGCACCCAGACTCCAGCAGCTTCACCCAGCCTGCCCACGGGGCTTTACAGGGGCCTCCTATATATGGTCTAAGATGTTGAGACAAGTGGGGTCCTGCGGCATTGGGAATGGGGTGGAGGGTTGGGATGACCAACAGGTTTTCACCCTGAGGGTACCACCCATAATCAAAACCCAAAGGGACCAGGGTGTGTTGATGCATGACTGTAATCCCAGTACTTGGGAGGCTGAGACAGGAGGATCGCAGGTTCAAAGACAGCTTCAGCAACTTAGCAAGACCCTGTTTCTGGATAAAAAATTAAAAAAAAAAAACTGACTGGGGGTGGCTCCGAGGTAGAGTGCCCCTGGGTTCAATCCCCAGTGCCACAAAAACAAAGCAAAACAAATAAACAAATAAAAAGTCCCAAGGGGATGCCAAGCAAACCCAAGTGAAAAGGCGGGCTGGATTTTAAACTCAAGGACTGACTAGTTGAGATGTTGAGTTTCCAAATAGAATATGGGAGGACCAAGTAACTGAAGTTGGATAAACAAGTGACTTTTTAGTATAAATATGCACCCATTCAATATCTATTATATTTAGTATAAATATACACACATTCAATATGACTCATATATATTAATGAATCGTTTGCTGTTAATCTGAAATTCAAAGTTAACTGGGCATCCTTGTTTTATTTGCCAAAGCTGGCAACACTATTTAGACGCAGTGCCTGAGTTTAAAGTGCTAAGCTCAGGGCCTGGTCCATCATAAGCTCTGTAGCTCTTGTGTAATTACCAGCTCACCATTCTGCTGAGAGTGCTCAGCAAGTATTGTCAGCATTGGGCAAATGCACTCGTATATCTGTATATCCCCCCCCACACACACACACACCCTATCACTGATGTGCACAACAATGAAGGATCTACAGTGGAGACAGCCTCTGTGTGTCCACCTCCGGGCGCCTGCTGCCTAGAAGCTGGGTCTGCTTGCCGCTGGCCAATCTGTTTGCTTTGTTTCCTCTGCAAAGGTACCACAATATCCTCTTACATCCTATTTCCCCTTATGTGCCTCGATTTAGAGCAAATAGTTTGATTGTTTTGCAAATATTAAACCAACACAGGATTATTTTGATAGCTAATGAATTTGCTGGTGTTAAGTTGCAGATCTTGCTGATGCTCCAGGAAGCATGGTGACTTTGTGCTCTGCTCTTGGTCCAGCCTCCTATTTAGAGAAGGGCTAAGGGTTAGAGAAGGTCAAGATAGCTTGGGATAAAATTCTCTCTACATGTTGGTCAGAGGCAACGAGTTAGGATCTCTCCACTGGAACTGCTACCCTGCTACCTTGGGATCAAAGGGCCCTGGTTGGGCCCTGCATTCCCAAAATGCAGTTCACTGCTGAAAGTCCTGTGCTGGCCTAAGGGAATGATTTGTGTTTAGAAAAGGGAAGAAAATGGGGATGGGGAGCAGGAGAGGGAAGGAGGAAGAGGGTGGGGCTTGAAGTCTAATAGTGGTCGGAGGAACTCAGCACACTCAGGAGACTTGGTACTTTAGGTTCCCAGGGCTAAGGCCACCTGTCCTCCTTCCACCTGGAGCAAAGCAGGCCTCATGCAGAGTCTCCTACCATTCCATTCCTCTTGATTGAAGCTCTTTGCATGTCACCCTTGGCCTCTGACTTAGAGAAAAGTCTGGGCCCACAGGCAAATTATCCCGCTAGCCACAGAGTCAAGGCCAGGTTGAACACTGTGTCCCCAGCTAACTTGCAGTTCCCAGAGTCTACCTTTGAGAGACTTCAAAGTGTTCAAGTGACTGCTCCTGTTTCCTTTCCCTCATTCCAGTCTACCAAAGCCTGAGGAAGTCATCCCCATTTTCACGAGCCTGTGGGTAGGTGCATGGCTACTAAAAATGGTCAGGACACAAAGCTTAGAGGGGACCTGCTTATGTACTATTGATCAATCAGTCCAATCAATCACCCCCCCACACACACTTTTCTCCTTCATGTAGATAAAGTGGGTTTGCTAGACAAGAACCGGGGGCTGGTGGGGAGGGAGTTGTGACTGAGGGGAAGGCATATTTGTTGATGTGTGTTGGGGGAGCAGGGCTCCAATAAACAGCACCCCCTCCTGCCTGGGTTTGTAACAAGTAAAAAAAAAAAAAGAGCAATAATTGAGGCCAAAGGGTGAGCTACACCAGAGGAAGTAGCTGAATGTGAGAGTCTAAGGGTGGCTAACAACACCTGCAGGCCAGGCTGAGCAGGGAGGCTGGTTCCTCTTCTTGGAGGAGCAGACAGTAATGAGTCTCTGGGGAACTCCTTCCAAGAAAAAAAGGAGGGTAGAGCTAAGCAAAGGTGTCCAGCAGTTCCCCCCAGAATTACCAGTCAAGGGAGTTACCTCACTCCTGGGGGACGGGTAGGCAGAAACTCCAGGAATGGGGGAAATCTCTGCCCTTCACCTTCTCCTCTGCAATATTAGTGACAGAGGGGTCTCCACGGAAGAGAATTCAGGATATACTACCCCTTCCCTGGGAAGGAAAGTGAGGCTGGAGAAAAAAGGTATCTCAGAGTCCCTCCTCCAGCTCATAAGGGCGCCGACAGACCAGTGGTTGCCCCCTGCCTGGCACACACTCCTTTACTCTGGCATGAAGGTGCCTCTGACTTCATGTTTTATCCAAAAGAAGGAGCACTTCCGCCCAGGGCCTCTGCCTACGTGGGATGGGAGGGACCTTGCAGTCCACCTAAATAAACCCTAGTGGCCTGAAGGGCCAAGAAGGCTCCTGGAACATCAGGGGCATGGCCTTGGTACTGAGTCTAGCTCCTTTTTTTTTTTTTTTTTGTAGTGTTGGGGATGGAACCCAGAGGCATTCTACCTCTGAGCTACACCCCCATCCCTATTTTATTTTTTTATTTGGAAACGGGGTCTCACTAGGTTGCTGGGCGCCTCACTAAATTGCTAAGGCCAGCTCATTCTCTTAAAGGCTTGAGGGCCCCTCATTCCACAGATACTGACTTGGCCCCTTTGGGGTAAGTGAAGTCGGAAGAGCCAGGAGGCCAGGGCCAAAGTCAGGATGAGCCACGGCCCTCTTCCCAGCCCCGGGGGCTCAGGCAGTAGTGCCCCTGGATGTGTGCGCTGTGCTGGGGGCTGGCATTGCAGCCGTGAGTCCCTGCTTCCTAGGCAGGACTCCTGTTGCAGAGTCCTGGGCTCTGCGGGGGGGGGGGGGACAGGTGACAGGTGAGCCATCGCTGCCACCAACACGCAGTGGGAAGGGTGCTAACTCATGCAGCTGCCACCGGCCGCCACTCACCCACCCTCTTTCTCCCTAGGAAAACTCTCCCTGGAAGAGTTCATCCGAGGGGCCAAAAGCGACCCGTCCATAGTGCGCCTACTGCAGTGCGACCCGAGCAGCGCCGGCCAGTTCTGAGCCCAGCACCCCGCCCAGCGTAGAGCTGCTTGTGTTGTTCCCTTCAGATTCCACTTTTTAACAAAAAAGTTTTTGTTTTGTTTTGTTTTGTTTTGCCAAACAATATTGGTGGTGATGCTGTCCCCTGTGCGGTCCGACGTACCTTCCTCCGTGCCGCCCCCGCCTTCCGCTTCTTTCTCATGGGAATGCCCAGAGCCCGCTGTGCTTGTGGACAGCATGGACAGACTGCGTGGTGTTTGTTGTTTGATGACTTTTTAATCGTTATTTTTTCTTTTGATTCTCATGTCTCTGTTCTAAAACCTAAGACTTGGGGGGCAAGAGAAGGGAAATCCCATCCAGTCCAGCGATTCTACTGCAAACTTCCAGGGACTGTGTTTGGAAGACAAAACTCCCTCACCTGGGTCTGTTGCCACTCGTGCCTCGGGCTGCGGATGGCGCCAGATGCGGGATTCCCAGAGAACAAGATACCCTCTGGGGCAGCTAGTAAAGGAGCTGGGCCTCCCCCACGAGGCCCACTCTACCCTCTGCCCCAGCAGGCTGTAGTTTTTAAGCTGTGAACATTTCGAGGTAAATTAATACAGGAGAGGAAAAAGAGGCTCAGCTATTTTTCCACAGGTTTACACTAGTTGAGCTAATAGGAGTTTCTTTGAAAATCAAACATAAATGGTAATATAGTCCAAAGGCAGACCCATCTTGTTGCCTATTGTGATTACAAAAACAAACAAAAAGACTGCTGTATATAAAATATTGGGTATTGCAAACCAAATTAAGTGTTTTGCCTTGTAAATGCATGTTTAGTGAGCACTAATACAATCTTATTACCGAAGACTGTTTTTAGTAGCTTATTGTGGAGTAAGCCAACTATCATGAATGTCCATGTCGTGTTTTAAAGTCAGATCTGTCTTTGCACAAATGTACCAATCAACAAGTATATTTTATATATTCCATAAAAGTACAGTGACCGTGACCGGGGCCCAACTTTGATTCCGAATGCTTTCCCTGAGTCACAGTGGCTGGAGAACTGAAGCAGGGCAGGTTTGAGGGGGTCATGTCGCTGAAGCAGCAGGAGGTTAAGGTTTATGAGAGCGGCAGGGCTGCCCAGCAACCCCTCAGCAGCATGAGATTGGCAGCATGGGGCTTTGCCTTTCTGAGCAGATGGATATTCTGCAGACTTGACGATAGCCAAGTTCTCGGGACTTCCCAGTGGCTTAAGACACATTGCTGATTAGGGAGCCACATCTGGAATGTTCTCTTTTCCACACCCCCAGTGGCCCTTCAGATCAGAGTTGGGGCAGTCGTCCAGTTCATCATGAGAAGGCACGAGCAGTGTGTCTGTGGTGGCCAAGGCCTACTAGGGGGAATCCAACAGTATTTGCCATCACCATGTTCTTTGAATGTAGATTTCTACTTCCAGAAGTGTCAACACGAATTTGAGCTGCTGTGTGGGCTGGTTGCTTCATGCACACTGAGGCTAAGAGTGAAAACTACTGGTCACAGGCAAGTCACAGTCTCTGAAGCAGTTGAGTGGCATGGGGAGGTCCAAACACTCCAACATGGGGGGGGGCTGCCCTAAGAGAAGGCAGAGAGGTCCCCAGGGCATCTGTTTGCAGCCAATCCACTTCCTGTAGAACAAGAACTATGGAAAGACGAACATAACCACAAGGAAAATGACACCACGAGCCTCCTGACCTCCAGATTCCTGTGCATGACATTAGTCCATTCTAACCGGTATCCAAAATCCAAATGTGTATGGTAGACCAAAAGGAACCTGCTTTGTAGGGTGAAATTTTCAGACCTGGACTCAGTAATCTTAATCTTCCTCTGAGTGTCAACTGCTCATATTCTAAACCAAGACTTGCCAAATTCTTCCATGGGCCAAGTTGTAAAATCTGCTTTTGGAAAACACGGAGTTAACCTGAATTGTGGAGTGCAGGGGGGAAGAGGATCTGGCACACTCTACCGGTAGTATTTGGGAGTTGCATTCCACTTTTTTCTGCTCTGAACTGAAGACTCAATTCTCCCTTTTACTTCTTTAAAATGAGTGGAATCAGTTAAGGAGAGAGAAACCCACTTTGGGCTCTGCCCTAGGTCATGACATCTTGGTGAGCCCGACTAACCCTGTTTCCTAGGACCCAGAGCTGGAGTGAGGAACAGAGGTCTCCAGCTGTTCAGAAAAGAAACAGAGCCAGATGTGTGGCTGATGAACACTGCTGCCCCCAGAAGGTGCCGAGGTAGTCCTGGTGCTGGGCAGCCACTCACCAGATTGTACTTCTCCAGGCTGTTTTTCTCCTTCTCCTCTTCCGACCCAGGAAGGCCTTGGCATGTCTAATCCAGTGCATTCAAGTTTGGCCAAGGGACTGCACAGTACTGAGAGGGCTGAATGCTGGAGGTTTCTATCGCTCATGTACAGGCCTGCTCATTGTCTTTGCTGTATTCAGGGATCTCTGGAAATGGAGTCTGTTCTGTCCCAAGTAGAGCCAGCCTGTGGTGTCCAAGGGACTGGAATAAAGTGGCTTGTGACCTGAAGGATGCTGCAGAAGGCTCGACTGTTCATACCTCGTTTAGGGTGGGGAAGGGGTGCTGCTGGTGTCATCCCATCCCAGCAATGTCCCAGGCGGACTTTCCACAAGTGGATTTAATGATCTCTATGAATCATATGATATGGAGTGGCCCCTCTATCAGTTGACTTTGTGTAGCTCTTGCCTGGCATTAAAGCATGTTTATTGTTTAATTTGATTGTCTGGAACATGAGATTTTCCTGACTACACTGCTGCCCCAGCTCAATGTGGTTCTTAGGGGGCTACAGGCTTGGATTGGCCTCCTGCTGGCATGCTTCCACCATGGAGATTCAAGAACCTCGGTTCCTGGGTGGGGGTATGGAAGAGGGTATCAGGCCCAAAGCCCTGTTCAAAAGCACCCTTGGTCTGTGCATGGCTTCCTCCTTCCATTCTATCATGGCCTTTGCTTTCTTCCCACCCTTCTCTCCTTCTCTGAACTGGAGTCCAAACATTAGGCACAAGAGAAGGAGAATCAGAGACAACTTCCTCTTCCCTGGGGTCTGGGTAAGCCTAAGGAAATGAACATGTGCCCCTCCCCCCTCATCCTCTCAGTCTGAGGAGATTCGGTGGAAGAGATAACAGGAGACAGAGCCCACACTCCCACACCATTTAGATCAGGTTTTTCTGTGGCTGCCATTGACTTGCCTCCATCCCAGAAGGCCAATAACATAGGAGCAACGGCTCCCCACTTACTAACTTGAATGTGAGCTATAGCAGGTGTCTCATGGACCAGCTACACCTCACGTGGGCATTGAGCTGAGTACGAATAACACCAAGTCACTCATGACGACAGTGGTAAGAAGGTGGCCGGGGGGGGGGGGCTTTGCCCTGATGAGGAGCCCACATACCTGCAACCTGACAATTTCCAGAACATTTCCAAATCTGAGGCTTCCATTTCCAGGGGCCTGAACCAATGTTCCAACCCAGTTGAGGCATGCAGGGGGCCCACCAGCGAGGTAGAGTCAGCGTTCTCTCCATCAAGGCAGAGAGGAGAGCACAAGAGCTGCCCTTGGAAGGAATGAGATCCTCCACACATGCCTCTCTCGTCATTGTCGGGAGTGTGCTCAGCACTTTCCTGAGATTTTTCTGCTTTTCGAGGTGGTTGAAGAAACGAGGAAAAGCCTCGAGTCCTGTATTTTCCAAGTCAGTAGAATATCAGTCAAGTCCACCTAAAGTCGAAAGATTGCTGCATGGGGAAGAGATGCTCAGGCCAAGGGTATCACCAATGATTTTGAGCAGGCTTCTGAACAAATGAATGCTGCCTACATGTCCAGGACTTAGACAGGTACTTGGAATCCACCATACTGGGTGTTAATATGCAATGCACAGTCCCAGACATCCCTGGGGATGCAAACGATGATTACAGTTTAGAGCTAACTCACTGGAACAGCTCAGAATGGCCAGGACCACAGGGAGGCTTGCTTCATGACTTCTTTTCTTAGTGCTATTCCAGAAAATGGCCTTTTAACAGTTCTCTAGAAGAAATGGTGAAGGACTTTAAAACGTGAGGCCCCTGGGTCTTCCAACCTCAACTTCTTATCAAATCCTCATCTCAGCCACCAGTATGCTACCCTCATGAAGACAGGCAGGTAGACAGTCTCAGTCTCCCTTTCCTCCTCCTCCT
>PVJS01024939.1:0-28277 GCA_004027185.1 Glis glis
GTACCGGGCCTCTCCCACGTGGCAGTAACTCAGCATATTAATGGCAAAGATGGCGCTGGCGGACTCCTCGGAGGGAGGTCCCGCAGATAGCCCCACCTAGCCTCAGGAGGGCTGTGATAGGCAGTTACCTCCTTCCGTGCTCACAGACGACAGGTGCCTCTACCTATGATAGGTTACAGGGGGGCGTGGTGACCCGACCCGTCGCATGCCATTGGGTCACACCCTACTGCTTGTGAGTTTCCTGTATAGCCTCTACTATAAAAGAGGGATTTGGCTTTCTAATAAACGAGATTTTGCTCGACATATCTCCCGGCTCATGGTCTTTTTCGAGCCGTCGGCGTCTGGTCTCCTGTCAGCATCCGTATCACTCCCGGGCTGGCCCCGAGATCTGCCATTCCTTAAGTGGCCTGATTTGCACAGAACACAGCAGATCCATCGCTTTTCTTGTTCTCAACATGTCGATCACAGTGACAGACCCACAGAAGGTGCTCAATAAATAGAGAATGAAGAAAAGGACAGATGTAATTCTCCAGCCAATCCCGCCTAACCATTTCTCTCCAAGGCAAATATGGTGGCCCTTGTGAAATCAGTAAGTCACCACAAAGAAGATGATGCAACCAGTTGGACTGAGACGGCGGGAGTGCTGTAGGAGGCGACAGTTGGTACAGCTCTCCAGATGTTCCCTACATGACTGTTTCCAGAAAGGGCTCTGTTCTCCTCTAAACTTCAGGTTCATTGGAGTAAACTGTTCCCCAACCCCCAGGGCAGCAGCATTGGAAAGTGATATTTGCAAAACAAAACAAAAACAAGAGAACACCGATCCTTTCATTGTCTAGGACTTTAGCTGCAAGTGACAGAAAACTCAAAATGACAGAGACCTAAATATGATGTATTATTCATCATTTAAACAAAACTCAGAGGTAAGAAGCCAAGGCTAGCATGACAGTTCTGTGATCACTGGGGTCCCAGGTTTGCTCTTCCTGGTTGATCCAAGGCGATGGTTCAATCATTGCCCCAGCATCCTCTTCAACAGAAACCCTGTTCAGACTAGGTAAATAAAAGGGATAAAAGAAGAAGACAATGGCCAGTTCAAGTGGTCTTTTAAGATATCCGGAGAGCTCCACAACACTTTCATTTATATCTCATGGCTGGAGTTTAGCTCTAGGTATGAGGGAAATTGGGAAATATGTCTTTATTCTAAGCAGTTTCGTGCTCTGATAAAGCTGGGAGCTCTTGCTATGGAAGAGATAGGAAATGGATAGTGAGCTGGGCAAACAAGATCTCTGTCAACATGGCCAGGAAAAAAAGGGAAATTCTTTGTGTGTGTGTGTGTGGGGGGGGGTTACTGAGGATTGAACCCAGGGGCATTTTACCTTCAAGCTACACCCCCAGCCCTTTTTATATTTTTTATTATAATTATTATTTAAAAAACAAGGTCAGCCGGGCGTGATGGTGCACGCTTGTAATCCCGGTACTTGGGAGGCTGAGACAGGAGGATCACAGGTTTGCTGCCAGCCACAGCTACTTAGTGAGGCCCTCCGCAACTTAGTGAGACCCTGTTTCAAAATAAAGAATAAAAAAATAGGGCTGGGGGTGTAGCTCGGAGGTAGAATGCCCCTGGGTTCAATCCCCAGTACCTGGGTTCAATCCCCAGTACCACACACACACACACACAAAAACAAACAAACAAACAAACAAACAAACAAACAAAAAACACCAAAAACCAGGGTCTTGAGCCAGGTATAGTGGCACACACCTATAATCCTTGAGAGGCTGATCTAGGAGGATTGCAGGTTCAAGAACAGCCTTGGCAAGTAGTGAGACTCTCATCAACCTAGCGAGACCCTGTTTCAAAATAAAAATAAAATAGGCCTGGGGGTGTGGCTTGGAGGTAGAACATCCCTGGGTTCAATCTCCAGTACCAAACACACACACACACACACACACACATACACACAAAATAATAAATAAATAAATAAATAAATAAATAAATAAATAAAACAGGGTCTTGCTATGTTGCTGAGGCTGTCCTAGAACCTATGATCCTCCTGTCTCAGCCCCCCAAGTACTGGGATCACAGGCGTGTGCCACCACGCCTGGCTGAGAAGGGCGATTCTAAAGTGCAGTGGCAGAGGCAGGAAAACGAGGACCTTACCTACTGGAGTCTGTTACCATTCTGATAGGGTTCTGTGCGGGAAGGCTGTCCATCTGTCATGCGACTCCCTAGCACCTTCTCCAACGTTACCTTGATCAGATCCAGGATACGACTGTGGTTTCTGATCTGCTGAACTCGCCCGCATGGGATGCCCCATTTTACCTCTCCACTTTCAGCAACCTGCTACTCTCCTGCACTGCAGCCGCACCCAGCTCCCGACATTTCTCAACACCCCTGGCCTGTTTCAGCTCCCCTCCCTCTACACGGGCAGTGCTCAGCGCCTGGAATGCACTTTCCTCCCCTCCTGGCACAAAACTCCCAGACGCTGACCTTTCAAAAAGCTGCAGCTCATCATTACCTTCTCCATGGGTCCATGGTCCGTCATTCTGTCCTTCGCCATTGCTCAAAGGCTTCCCCAGATTTTCTGTACCTTACTGTCTTTATCTACTTCCATGTTTTCTTCATCATTGACCACCCTGTTTATTTATTTCGGTATTGGGGATTGAACTCATGGGCATTCTACCTCTGAGCTACACCCCCAGCTCCATTTTTAATTTTTTATTTTCAAACAGGGTCTTGCTAAGTTGCTGAGGGTCTTGCTAAGTTGCTGAAGCTGGCCTCGAACCTGCAATCCTCCTGTCTCAGCCTCCCAAGTACTGGGATTACAGTTGTGCATGTCTGCCCAACTGACCACCCTATTTAAAACAACATGCCAGGGCTGGGGTGTAGCTCGGAGGTAGAATGCCCCTAGGTTCAATCCCCAGTACAGAAAATAAAACAACATGCCCATCTCTGGCTCCCCGTCTTCCTTTATTTTTCTTCACAGCACTTAATACCACTTGACATTTTCCTATGTATTCACTTTTTCCATATGTTATTATCTGTCTCCTCCTGAAACAAAGTTGTATTTCCAAATTCCTGATAGTTGTTTGAGAGATGTAGGAACAAGAAATGGGAATTCCTGGGAATTCTTGGGAATTCTCCAAATCATAGCTTATTCTCTGTAAAAATTTAAAAAATGTTTTTATAACCTTATTCATTTGAAATAACAATGAATAACCATAATAATAAAGAGAGAATCATTTTTCTGTGACAGTATTATGCCAAATGTTTCAGAGATTTTCTGTTAAAAAACGCAAGTTTAGCTGGGTGTGGTAGCGCACACCTGTAATCCCAGCACTTGGGAGGCTGAGACAGGATCACAGGTTCAAGGCCAACCTCAGCAACTTAGTGAGGCCCTCAGCAATTTAGCAAGTCCCTGTTTAAAAAAAAGAGGGGAGGACTGGGGGTGTAGCTCAGAAGTAGAACACCCCTGGGTTTAATTTCCAGTACCAAAGCAAAGCAAAACAAAACAAACAAAAAAAAACAAGCAAGTAAGTTTTGTTATTATGAACCAAGGTGTTGTGATAATGTTACCAAACCCAGGCTTGGAGGCTCATCCTACAGAAAAAACAATGTCCAAGAGACCAGTGTTGGTGGCCAAAGAACAAAGAGGGCACCTTGTTCAGGAAGCATCTTCTCAACTTCAGAGGGTGGAGGGGTTTCAGATATAGGATAGAAATAATGAAGAAGAGAGACAGGCTAATAAGAGGGAGGAATATTAATAGGATAGGAACAGCGAGGGAGAGGGACAGGCTGTTAACTGGAGGAATGTTCGTGTCTTTTCTGGGAATAGGTGGAGATCTTTCAGGACCTTGGGTGTCACCTCTTTTCACTTCTTTCCTGGACTGGTGTTTCTGGTCATGGCGGCTGGCAGGTGTCTCTAGCCTTAAGGGTGGGGAGAGACTAGGTACGTGTAGGCCAAGTTAACCCTATATTAGAGTTTTGGACAAAATATTTCTCAAATGTTCAGCAGGTCTACATTGCAGGGCTGAATAGAACCTGACCCCAAAGTTGAGGCAACAAATGAGACCACAGTGTGAAGACAGAGATACCAAGGCTTTTCATCCATTCCGGTCACCCATGGCACACCTGGAGGCCCAAGCGAAGCCAGTGTTGCGAGCAAAAGTGGCCTCAGGCCTCTGATGAGCAACCTAGGCAACACATGGTAACCTAGGCAACCGTCATCCTGATAGCCCAGACATCAGAGGTGTGCTGCCAGCTGTGTGACCTCCAAAATTAGTGATTTTTAAGTCACCTAAGAGCAAGTGAAGCTAGAGGGTTTATTTAGGTTTTTCCCCAGTAGCAGTAAGATTATAGATTTCAATAACATATAAAACAATGTTATTGATATATATGTTTGATTAATACAAATTATTTTTATGTGACAAGTATCCAGGTGTAGGGACATTTCTTTCATTTTTGCATTGATTTGGTTGAGTTTTTAGGAGTGTATTGGTTCATGTAAACTCATTTCCTTAAAAGTGAAAATATTTTGCTTGCTTACTTCATTCAGTTCAGATAATGCCTCCTCAGAAAAGCTGGCTCTGACCACATGATTTAAAACACTAGAGCCAGCTGGGTGGTGCACGCCTGTAATCTCAGTGCTTGGGAGGCTGAGACAGAAGGATTGCAGGTTCTAGACCAGCCTCAGCAATTTAGTGAGACCCTGTTTCAAAGTAAACAAACAAAAAAATTCTGGAGTTGTAGCTCAGAGGTAGAATACCCCTGGGTTCAATTCCCCACACACACAATAAATAAAATACATAAAAAACACTAACCAGGCGTGGTGGTGCACACATATAATCTCAGTACTTGGGAAGCTAAGACAGTAGGATCACAGGTTCAAAGCCAGCCTCAGCAACTTAGTGAGGCCCTCTGCAATTTAGTGAGACTCTCCAAATAAAAAATAAAATAGAGCTGGGGGTGTAGCTTGGAGGCAGAACGCCCCTGGGTTCAATCCCCAGTACCACAAAATAATAATCGTATATTAAAAAATAAATAAAACACTGCAGCTCTATTGCTGTATTTTCCTCTCTTCCTCTTCCCCCAGAAAATAGGACAGAAGCTCTAAGAGAACTGGGTCAACAACTTGTGAACATTAACCAGGTCCTCAAAATTCTTTAAATTCTAGACATAAATTTAACCAATAAGGTGAAAGATATGTTCACTGAAAACTATAAGAGAGCCGGGCGTGGTGGCGCACGCTTGTAATCCCAGTACTTGGGAGGCAGAGACCGGAGGATCTGGGTTCTCGGCCAGCCTCAGCTACTTAGGTCCTCCGCAACTTCGTGAGACCCGGTTTCAAATTAAAGTATAAAAAAAGTAGGGCCGGGGGTGTAGCTCAGAGATAGAACGCCTCTGGGTTCAATCCCCGGTACCGCAAAAAAAAAAAAAAACAACTATAAGATATTGGTAAAAGAAAGTGAAGAAGACATAAATGGAAAGATATCCCATGTTCAGGGATCAGAAGAATTAATATTGTCAGAATGTTGGTTACTACCCAAAGCAATCAATGGACTCAATAAAATCCCTAAAGCCAGGCGTGGTGGCACATGCCTGTAATCCCAGTACTTGGGAGGCTGAGACAGGAGGGTTGCAGGCTTGAGGCCAGCTTCAGTAATTTAGGATACCCCGTTTCAAAATAAAAAATAAAAGCCGGGCGTGATGGCACACGCTTGTAATCCCAGTACTTGGGAGGCTGAGACTGGAGGATCCGGGTTCGCAGCCAGCCTCAGCTACTTAGTGAGGCCCTCCGCAACTTAGTGAGACCTGTTTCCAAATAAAGAATAAAAAATAGGGCTGGGGGCGTAGCTCAGAGGTAGAATGCCCCTGGGCTCAATCCCCGGTACCGCAAAAACAAAACAAAACAAAAAAACAAAATAAAAAATAAAAAGGACTAATAGTGGGGCTTGGAGGTAAAATGCCCCTGGGTTCAATCCCTAGTACAAAAAAAAAAAAAGACCTAATGTACAGTATAGTGACAGTTACTATAGCTAGTAAAAATGTATTGGATACTTGAAATTTACCAAGAAAGTAGATCTTAATAACACACACACACACACACACACACACACACACACACACACACTGTGTGAGAAGATGGAGGTTAATTAGCTCATTTCACAATATACATATGAAAACATCACACTGTATACCTTAAGTATGGACAATTTTTATTTGTCCATTATACCCCAATAAATTTGTGGGGGGAAATTCTACAAGTTCAGTGTGAACCCTTGAGTAACAATCGCAGTAATAAGTAGTAACAGCAACAGTAAGAGCGGTCCATTTTTGTCTCTTAATATGCACTGGGCATTAGTTAAGTCTTGGACATTTCTTATTGTTCTGGGGTAGATAATACCCCCCCCACCCCCGTCCTGTTGATAACAACACAGAGGGGTTAAGTCACTTGCTCAAGGTCATGCAGCCGATAAGCAGGAGAGCCGGGAGTTGAACCTAGAATGCTCGTCTCCGGATGACATGTCTTCAACTCTCACCCCTTACTGTCTCCAGAACAAGCTTGCTCATGTGTGAAATGGTCAGCGGTATTTGCCTCCAGGAGAAAGGCAGGTCGGCGTCCACCACTTCCGCTCTGTGCTGGCTAGACCACACAGACGAGGGCTGCGTTTGGTTTCGGGCTCTACAAATCCTCCAAGAGGGTCCAGAAATGAACCCTGAAACGAAGGGCCCAGAGCCTCGTGGTACTTGACAGGGGGGGAGGGAAATCATGTGCATGCTCCCCACCACTTTATTTGGGACCCAGTTTGTAACAGCAGAACCATCTCCCTGGTCCTTCTCCTGTTTAACTTTTCATCATAGCACTTATCGCCACTTAACATTGTCTGGTATATTTAATTTTGGCCCTAATTCATTATCTAGCTCCCCCCACTAGAGAGTAAACTCCATGAGATCAGGGATACAGTCTAGTATCATGTCTTCAGGGTCGAGTACAGTGCCTGGCACAGAGCAGACACTCAATATATTTGTTGAGTGAATAAATAAATCTGAGTGCCTAAGTAAAATATTTCCATTTGTTGCTATCATATCCTGGTCCTGGCTCTGTGAGATTTAATTTGCATATACTTATAATTTCACAGAAAGAGTTTTATACTCTATACTTTCCATTGATATTGGGCTGCGCTTATTTTTTATTTTTTTTGCAGCATTTAAACCCCATCCTCTCCTCCTCCCTTTCCCATTTCCACTCTTCCAAAGACAATTACTATCGTGTGTCTCTCCATGCCCTTCTCCATGCTCTGTGACCATGGAAAGCACATTTCATCCATGAAATGCTTTTCACCCATTATGAGAGTTGGATCTATAACCATTTTGTCAATTCCTCTGATCTATGACACATACACATACATGTGAGGTTTTTCATTGTTTTACAAAATGGTATACATATAATCTCTTGGATTGTTTTACATATACTGTATGCACATGTAAAAAGATATACGTATATATATATATATATATATATATATATATATGTATCTTTCATTCTGCCTTTCTTAATGAGGTAAAGCAAATATTGAAGGTTGAGATATAGAATGATCATTAAAAAACCCCAGCATACTACTATTCCATAGTATAGCTAGTCTAGCAGTTTATACTACATTTCTTATTTCTAGGCATTTTTGTTTTGTGTCATTTCTATCAGTCCTGCAATTTGTACTATTATAGTTTATTTCCCTTGACCTCAAGTTTCATTCTATACACATTCTATAAACTGTAATTTCTGGAGTCAGAGGGTGTGTGTTCAGAGTTTCTTTTGCTAGGTTTCTTCCCCCAAAGAGCTATAGCAATTCACAATTCTAACCACAAAGCCGGAAATACCCTTTCCTCTCTGCAGCCTTGTGTGGGAAAATAAACCTTTGCTGGATTTCTTCGTGCTCCTCTAAAACGCGCTAGCCTCCTGAGATGGAAACATGTATGGCATAAAACTGGAGAGTATTTGTTTCGCTTTCCATCCACCTTGAGGGACAACCATTTTTAATTCCTCCAATCTGCAAGGGCAATAAAACTTCTCAACTCCCTAGGAGGGCCAAATGCTTAAAGCCTAGACCGGGACCCCAGGTTAAGCTCCCCGAATACCAGAAAGACTTGAGAGCTTCCTCCCTAGGTATCTGCCTTTCAAAAGGATGAAGCTAGGTCCTGGAAGCCTCTCTTGGTTGTAAAAGCCGGAGACAAGTGAGTCTTTGCAGGCTCTGAGAGAGATGTTTTTACATTCCAAAAGGTTAGACTGAGAGCCCAGGATCTTTCTTATCCCTTCTCCCAAGAGCAGAGCATAAGAGGGAGGGGGATGACTGCCTCTCCCATGTATACAAATTGGGGTGAGGGGGTGGAGGAGAGGAATCCATGGCTCTCCATCCCAGCTCTGGATTGAAGCCGGCCCTTTGCAAGAGATTTGCCTGTGGGTCTAGGTTTGAAGCACCCGAGAGCTACAATGTTCCTGTGACTGTTGATCTGTTTGTTTCTGCAGCATCTCTCTATCTCTATGAATTATCCAAGTGGGGTAACTTCCCAGATCCCTCAAGTTTTTGATAAAACATTCTCCTGGCACTGAGAATGATCATCCTTTTTAGTTGTTGCCAATTTAATGGTATGCATTGGCTATTGACACTGACTCAAATTGTATTTTCTTGGCTATCTGTGAAATGGAACAGATGCCCACCTTAGACATTTCAATTTTCTTACGTGTGCATCAGTGTGTGTGTGAGAAGTGACTTTTCATGGAGTTTGGCCTGTTTTTCCAAAGTTTTCCTGGAAAATTTCCTTATCATTTTGTACAGACCCTTTTTATAGTAATAGAATAGCTATGAATATAGACCGACGGTGAGTGGCTTTCTTGCAACCTTTCTGCAAATTCTCTTTCTCCCCATTCTACCTTTCTCCTACAATATTTCCTCCATTCTGCTTCTGCTTTTTTTCCCCTCCCCAGCCTGCTTTCTGTGTGTCGTCAAACAGGAAGAGGGTCATTAACCTATTATGTCCCATATGTGAGAACCTATAAAAAATCTATAAAATTTTATAGGACACCTATAAAATTACCCAACTTAAAAGTTTTTATAGGTGTCCCATCTATGGGCTGATAGGACATGATGGCTTAGTGCTACTCCTGGCAGGGATCCAGCGGCGAAGCAGGTACCAGCTTCCCAGCTGATGAGAAAGGACTGGAGCCCCTGGACCGATACCCTTTCGAGGGGCTTACTGTAAAGAGGGTGTGGTCCAGTCCATCGGAACCATCCAGTCTGGCACCGAGTCTGACTTGGAGGAGGGAAACCTAGAGGAGAGGACCCTGGTTCTCTTCCAGAGACCACTCAAAGAAAAGAGAAGATAATGGTTAGGTTCCCTAACCAGCGGGTCACAGTGGCCTTGAGCTTGGAGTGCTCGCTCGACAGGAATTGCTGTGGCCCCTTGACTTCCACTTCATCATGGGTCAATTGTCACAGAAGCAGGCAGAAAGCAGAGGCTGCATCCGCTCGGCTCCTATGCCCCAAGGTAGAGGGCTGCAGAAGAAGAAACCGCGCAGGACTCACAGCCAGCAGGAGGAGACCGTGGTGTCAGGAGGAAAGGACAGTGCGAGGTGTATTTGGACCACCAGTGGGGCTGGGGCTGCGGAGGCAGCAGGGTGCAGCGCAGGATTCCCAGCCCGTGGGCTGTGGCTCTTAAGGGCGAGGTGGCCCAGCTTAAATGCCTACTACATGGAAGACCAACGGGCCAAATGCTGGGCAGATTCCTTCAGCAAAGTTCATCTGCAGGAAGGAGCTGCATGGAAGGGAGGGTCCCTTTCCAGACGTAAGCTCTGAGTGTACAGGAGCCGGAGGAACCCAGCGCCTTTGGAAAAATATGACCTTCCTTGGTCTCTGAAGCCCCAGAAGCTGTCAACTGGCTGTGTCGCAGCTCGGGGGCCGGGAGGGCACTCTGATGCCTGTGAAACATCAGCGATGTCCAGGCTGAGGCTGAGTCAGCCTGTCTGTCCCCTTGTGGGTGGCACAGTCGGGGGAGCTCCGTTGCGGCAGTCCTCCTGTGTGTGTATATTCTTAGCACTCAAATCTCATTCTTGGCTTGTGTCTCAGTGGCAAGGGTTCTGGCCACACTCCCGGAGACTGGAAAGAGCTGGTGACAAAGGATTAAAGACAAGTCAGGGTCCCACTGCACTAGAGAAATATGTGGGATTATGTTAGAGACTGGGATGGGAAGGGGGGTGGCAGTGGCTCGGGTCCTTGGCCACGTGTATGTACAAAAAACATGGGATTTCAGGGCTGTCCCAGAGACCCCACCTCGAGGGGAGAAATGTTCTATTTCTTGAGCTCTCTGATAGGGTGGCCACTAGCTACCATGCCTGTTGAGCACTTGGAATGTGACTATTACAGCTTAGGAAGTTGACTGTAAATTTTACTTAATTTTAATTCCTTTACACTTAAATGTAAAGAGTTACCGTGGTGGCCAGTGGCTGCCATATTGGACAGCACAGTACCAGAACCCAGGGCCTGGGGAGTTTGGTCTTGAGTAAGACAGAAGGTATTGGCTCCTTGACTTTCTAGCCCCGTGATCTCAGATGAGCCACAGAACCTCTCTGTGCTTTGGTTTTCTCTTGTCTACACTGGGGCAAGTGGTCCCCACATCTTGGCCTTTGTCCTGCTGGTTCAAGTGCCCAATAGAAGATGGGCTCCTAGCCACAGAAGCCTATTCCATTGTGTATACATTAAACAAACATTTTGGCACAATTATGTCATAATCCTGAGAATCTACACTCGTAGGTCAAGGCAGAGCTGCCAGGAACTTGCTAGGTTACCCAGGAAGCCCTTGGAGCTGGAGGTGGGAAGGGAGAAGGTGGTTCCTACGAAGCTAGGCTCCTGCTTTGAAAGAGCTAAGTTAACGGGCTTCCGTATCTCTGATGATGGGGAAGAGTGTCCCAAAGGGCTTTCCCAGGGGGCAACAATCTTAGGGTATCCAGTTCTGGGCAGGCCCTTTTTCTTTTCTTTCTTTCTTTTTGTTTTTTTTTGCAGTACTGGGGATTGAACCCAGGGGCGTTCTACCTCTGCGCTACGCCCCCGGCCCTATTTTTTATACTTTATTTTGAAACCGGGTCTCACGAAGTTGCAGAGGGTCTCACTAAGTAGAGAGAGAGGGAGAGAAAGAGAGAGAGAGAGACAGGGAGAGAGAGAGCGAGAGAGCTGAGGCTGGCCGCGAACCCGGATCCTCCGGTCTCCGCCTCCCAAAGTACTGGGATTACAAGCGTGCGCCACCACGCCCGGCGGCAGGCCCCTTTTCTGAGGGTTGTCTGTAAGGCCAAGTTGTGCATGCCACAAAAGGCTTTGACAAATTCTGAAGGGAGCCCAGGGGCAAATGGACTGGGGGTGAGGGGCAGGGTGTTAGAACCCATGACAGAGAGTCTTGCTTGAAGGAAGGGGGTATGAAAGCACAGGCTGGGGAAAGGTCCCTGGTCCCCAGGCCTGTGGCCCTGCCTCTGGGGCAGGAAGGCAAGGTTGGCTGGTAGCACCCCAACGCTGTGTGCGGCAGTGATGGACTAGCCCCTGCCTGGCTTGCAAGGTGAGCTTCCCAGGCAGATGACCCAAGCCCACTGACTGCCAGGGATGAGGTGAGTGCAGAGAAGCTAGAAGCCTGGGAGACTGTGGGGTCAAGTCCATTTTCCTGCCTCTGGCTGTGAACTGAAAAGCTACCCTCCCCCCAGGCTGGCTTATTATTAAGGAAAGCTGCCAGGTAAGGAGAAGATATCACAGTTCAGATTTTTTTTTTTTTTTTTTTTTTTTTGCGGTACCGGGGATTGAACCCAGGGGCGTTCTACCTCCGCGCTACACCCCTGACCTTATTTTTTTATACTTTATTTTGAAACCGGGTCTCACGAAGTTACGGAGGGTCTCACTAGGTAGAGAGAGAGAGAGAGAGAGACAGGGAGAGAGAGAGAGAGAGAGAGAGAGAGAGAGAGAGAGAGAGAGAGAGAGAGAGAGCTGAGGCTGGCCCTGAACCTGGATCCTCCGGTCTCTGCCTCCCAAAGTACTGGAATTACAAGCATGCGCCACCACGCCCGGCTCAGTGTTTTCTTAAATTCCTCAACTGAGCTCCGGCCCATTGCCTGCAGGTGACCTTCCATGTGTGCCCCAGGGCCTGGGAGCTGTGTCTGACCCGGGTTGGGCCTTGGGGACCAAGTTACAGTGAGGTCACTGGCCCCCTGCTGGCCTCCAGTGCCCGTCTCTTGAGTACTCAGCACTCTGTGAGTTTGGTGTTCCTTGGAAGTGGCCTCCCTCCTGGCTCTGCAGTTGCCTGCTCCCCCCATCTCTTCCCCCAAATCTGCTCTTGGCAGCTTCATGGCTCCGAGCTTCCCCCTTCGGTCGGACCTCATTTCCTATAATCTCCCATCCGATGTTATTTTCTGCTAAGAAGGCCCTTCTTATCCGTACCCAGCCTTTTTGCTTAAATAAATCTCTGCTTTATTTAAATCTCTGCTTTATTTTTTTGCCACTGCTCCCGCCCATCTTCCCTTCTCCACTCAGCTTTTGACCCTACACCACTCTGCAGGACCACTGCCCAGCCCTGCCCCCACTGAGTGCACCCTGGTTTCTGCAGGTGCTGGAGGCCTGCGGGTCAGGTGCTGGCTCCTCTCAGCAAAGGGCTTGAGCTTCTCTTCCACAGGTTCATGCAGGCTGCCCAGCAAAGCCCCCCCGAGGTTTACATCAGGGAGCAGGGGAATCGGAGCCTCGTATCCTGTCTCCCAGGGAGGCTGAGGCAGGAAAATCTGAGAGCCCCCTCAGCCCCGCTGGATCTGAGCCCAGGTGATGCATCAGGATAAAAGTCCAGCCCTTTGCAGCGCCTGGCAAGCCGTCATTTCCTACACTAGGGTACCAGAGACATGGATCAAACAAAGATTCAGTTTCATTGGAATGACTGTGTTTTTCTTTTCTCTGGTAGCAACTTACTACCAGGTTCAGCTGTTTGTTGAGATCAGTCGTGGACCCGAAGGGGAGGCCCACATTGTCAATACAGGGAGGGGTGTTTATTAAAGGAGAGCATATGTCCCGTTCATCAAAAGGAATGTCCTCATAAGAGGATGTATAGCACCGGGGATAAAAGAAAAAGTTCCCTTCTGCTTTATAACTGATGATGGCAGGGTGCTGGGGGAATGATAATTAGAATAACAGGAAGACCTACTTTCACGTTCCTCCTTTTACTTATTAGTTGGGCAAGAAAACTCAATGTCTATGAGCCTCAGTTGCCTCATCTGTAACATGGGGGATAATAATGGTAACTACTTCATAGAAGGTTAAGAGGATTGTGTGAACTCATACATTTCAGTCACTGGGCACACAGTTCTTGGGACATAGTTAAGTGCTCAATAAGTATTAGCCATTACTGATCTCACATGAAGAGTAGTATCAATCATAAGATAAATCTATTGCATCAGAATATGAATATTAGGTTTTAGTAGTAAGTACATGAAATGTACTTGGTTAGAATAAGTTTGGCTTTCTTCCGTTTTTTTTTAATGAGGTTTATTTTGGTTCACGAGTCCCCCGCCCTCTTTTCTTTATTTATTTTGCAGTGCTGGGGATCAAACCCAGGGCCTCCTGCATGCTAGGCAAGAGCTCCACCGCTGAGCTGCAACCCCAGCCCTTTTTATTTTGAGACAGGGTCTAGCTCAGTTGTCCAGGCTGGCCTCCAACTGTGATCCTCCCGCCTTAGCCTCCAGAGTAGTGGAGATTAGGCATGTGCCACTTCACTGGGCAAGTTTTGTCTTTCTTACAGCCATAGAAATGAAGGGAGCCAAGGATACCGGTGGAATCTGACCCAAGGCTCGAGGCTGAGGACAGATGGCCCAAGGGTCCCTTCCGATTGCCCAAGTTTTGAGTGGCTTCTTTATGCTAACAACTCATGACAAGCGAAGCCAAATATGTTTGTGGTAAATAGCCATGAGAGCTGGAGCCCCATGGCTCTGGAGCCCCACCTGGAGGAAGGCAGGCTGGGGTGGAGCTGGAGGGGGTGCCGCCAGCTACTGCAGTCACCTGGGGAAGAATGCATGTCTCCGAGGAAGGAAAGTCTGGGGCCTGGAATTTGACAGCCTCCTGCAATGTCCTGGCCTGTCCTTTCTCCTCTAGGCATGGCTGAGACTTGTGAAAATAAACCTCACCCCTCAGCTCTCCTGCTGCACATGCCAGGGCAGGAGGAACATTCCGGGATGGGACCTGTGGCAGTCCCTGCTCTAGGAGATTCTGTGAGTAGGCCTGGGTGCAGAGGCTGTGGCAATCTGCTATCCTGTTGTGTTCCCTGCCCTCGGTCACTTCTTTTCTTTTTTTTTTTTCGGTACTGGGGATGGAATCCAGGGGCATTCTACCTCCGAGCTATACCCCCAGTCCTATTTTTTATTCTTTATTTTGAAACAGGGTCTCATTAAGTTGCTGAGGGCCTCACTAAGTAGCTGAGGCTAGCCGTGAACCGGGATTTTCCGGGTCTCAGCCTCCCAAGTACTGGGATTACAAGCGTGCGCCACCACACCCAACCCTCAGTCACTTTTTTTTTTTTTGCGGAACTGGGGATTGAACCCAGGGGCGTTCTACCTCCGAGCTACACCCCTGGCCCAATTTTTTTATACTTTATTTTGAAACTGGGTCTCACAAAGTTGAGGAGGGCCTCACTAAGTAGCAGAGGCTGGCCGCAAACCTGGATCCTCTGGTCTCCGCCTCCCAAGTACTGGGATTACAAGCGTGCGCCACCACGCCTGGCCCTCAGTCACTTCTAAAGAGGGAGGGATAGAAAGTCAACAGTATTCTATGGTGGCCACTGTTATTAATGCCATCCATCCCCCATTGGTTACAGAGCTAGAAAAGGATATCTGAGAACCACCAAGCATGCTGATCCTTTCAGTTAGATTACAGAGGAAAAGAGCCAGGTGTGGTGGCACACACCTGTAATCCCAGAACTCGGGAATTCAAGACAGGAGGACCGCAGGTTCGAGACCAGCCTCAGCAACTCAGTGAGACTCTTAGCAACCTAGCGAGACCATGTTTTAAAACAAAAAATAATAAGGGCTGTGATCATAGCTCAGAGGTAGAATGCCCCTAGGTTCAATTCCAAGTACCACAAAAAAAAAAAAATGAAAGAGAAACAGAAACGACACTCAAGAGCAAGGACAGACCAGCATGAACACCACAGTCTATTTACCCAAAAGCAAAGTCGGGGGAGGACCATGAACTTTGTTGGAGGCAGGGACCTGCCTGGCAGGAGGCAGCACCCTTCCCCCATGACTAGTCTCCACAGGCTACTATGTGGAGGAATTGTCTTATGTAATCGTTGGCACAACCCCAGGGCCTAGGGGTCATTGTTCCTATTGTACAGATAAGGCCAGGGAGGTTCAAAGAGCTTAAGGAATCTGTCCACTTTGATTCGGCTAGTAAACAGGAGAGTGGGATTTGAACTTGGGTTTGTTCAAATTTAAAGTTCTCTAATTCGTCATGTGAATTTCACCTCCCAAAGCTTCACTTTCCTTTTTAGTAAAATGTGGGAGGGGAACCGATTCTAGGACCGTCTTTCTGACCTCTGGTGGCCATAGTTGGCCATTGGGTACTGGAAAATGGGCCAAGTAGAGGAAAGCGCTGGTGTGCGGAAGCAGCTCTGTGTCAGAACACAGCGACCCAGGCAGGTGTGCTGACTCCGGCCATGGAGGGGTGGCGCTTGGGAAGGAGGGACTGGGACATTTAGGAGCTGTCCTCTTTAGACTATTTGGGTCCCTTAGGAAGGACATTAAAAACACAAGCCTCCTCTGTGCCTCTCAGCCCTTTCCCCACCATGCACCCTGGACTCTCACTCCTACTTCTGCCCCAGGAGAGACTCAGTCCTGTCTCGCCAACTCTGAACCGCCAGACCAGACCCTCAGCTCCAAAAGCTATGTTCTCAGCCAAGCGCATGCCGTAATCCCAGTCCTTGGGAGGCTGAGACAGGAGGATCGCAGGTTTGAGGTCAGCCTCAACAATTTAGCAAGACCCTGTTTCAAAATAAAAAAGTAAAAAGGGCTGGGGGTATAGCTTGGAGGTAGAATGCTTCTGGGTTCAAACCCCAGTATTTCCTCTACCCCCCAAAAAAGGTATGTTCTCCTTACCCAGATACTTCTCTTTTCGTTCCTCTTCACTGTAGGACCAGAACCAGCACCAGGGGTGTCCTGGAAAGGCGGCTGGGGACCCAGTTCCCTGGTCCTTGTAGCCACGCAGGTTTGCTTTTCTGGGAACTGGTGAGAACCATCCCAATACGAAAGCATACATTGAAGCCCTCCGGTGCCTCAATTCCTTCACATTTTCAGAGAGCTCTGCCCAGGGCACCTGTGTGACTGTTGAAGATTCAAACTGTCACTGGAGCCCAGCCAGCCGCCTTCTCTGACCTCAGCAGTGATGCCAGAACATTCCGTGGCCCAGTGCATGCTCATCCCCAGCAACTGTAAGACCCTACCAGGGCAATTCCTTCGCTCCAGTGAAACCTCTATGGCTGCATTTTGGTAAAAAAAATTTTTTGAGGTATAATTAAAATGCACCTACCTGTAAGCACATCTGATGATTTTTGACATATTTATACACTTTAAGTCTTCATGCAATATAATTGTGATATAGTCAATATATAGAACATTTGCAGCACCCTAAAAAGTTCCCTGAACCCTTAGTTCCTTTCTTGTCTAACCCCAGTCCTGGGCATCATTCACTCTTGGTGGGCTTCTGTCATGATAGGTTTCCTTCCTTCCCTTCCTTCCTTCGTTCCTTCCTTCGTTCGTTCGTTCCTTCCTTCCTTCCTTCCTTCCTTCCTTCCTTCCTTCTTCTTTCCCTCCCTCCCTCCCTTCCTCCCTCTCTCCTTCTTTCCTTCCTTTTTTTTTGTTGTGGCATTGGGGATTGAATCCAGAGGCATTCTACCTCTGAGCTACATCCCCAGCCCCCCTTTTTCTTTTGAAACAGGCCTCACTAGGTTGCGGAGTGTCTCCCTACATTGCTGAGGCTGGCCTCAAACTTCTTGTCTCACCCTGCCAAGTGCTGGAATTATAGGTGTGCACCACCACACCCAGCCCTTCCTTCTTTTTTCAGAAATAAAATATCATTGGTAATCTTTCAAACTTATAGAAATACATGTCTTAGATAGTAAGAATTTCTCATAGTTCAATTTCCTTAAGGCAACTGCCTTTTTACCAACTGACCCTGCCCACCAAAAAACACACCAAGGGTCTTGACAGTCTTCTAACACCCCACCCGGGCGTGAGTGTGTGTGCCGTTTGCTCATGGCATTCCTTTGGTCTGGAATACCCTGCCCCACCTGGTAAATTCCTACTTTTTAAAGTCCATCTCAAATGCCACCTTCTCTTTAGTTCTTTTTTGTTGTTGTTTTTCTGGTGCTGGGGATTGAACCCAGGGGCGTTCTACCTCCGAGTTACACCCCCAGCCCTATTTTATTTTTTATTTTGAAACAGGGTCTCACTAAGTTGCTAAGGGTCTTGCTAAGTTGCTGATCCTCCTGCCTCAGTCTCTCAAGTACTGGAATTACAGGTGTGCGCCACCACGCCTGGCTTCCTTTAGTTCTTTCAATCAGGGTTAGCTGTTCTCTTCTCTAAGTGCCACTGGATGGTACGCATGACTCTCCTACACTGACCCCTCCACTGAAAGGGTAGAATTTGGACCTGACCCGATTCCACAGTCCACGTGCTTCTGAGGGCTCTGCTGCCTCCTTGGAGTTTTTCTGTTGGGATTTAAAGCAGTGGCCTCTGATTCTTAATTTGCCATACTCTCTTTTATCTTTCAAATTGAGATCTAATTCATTCATCACAAAGTTCACCTTTTATTTTTATTTTTTTTGAAACAGGGTCTCGCTAGGTTAAGAGTCTCACTACTTGCTGAGGCTGTCCTCGAACCTGTGATCCTCCTGTCTCAGCCTCCCAACTACTAGGATCACAGGTGTGTGCCACCATGCCCGGCTCAAAGTTCACCTTTTAAAAGTGTATGGTTGGATGCCGGGCGTGGTGGCGCACGCTTTTAATCCCAGTACTTTGGGAGGCAGAGACCGGAGGATCCGGGTTCGCGGTCAGCCTCAGCTATCTCGCTCTCTCTCTCCCTCTCTCTCTCTCTCTCCTTAGTGAGGCCCTCCGCAACTTCGTGAGACCCGGTTTCAAAATAAAGTATAAAAAATAGGACTGGGGGTGTAGCGCGGAGGTAGAACGTCCCTGCGTTCAATCCCCGGTACCACACACACACAAAAAAAGTGTATGGTTGGGCTGGGAATGTAGCTCAGTAGTAGAGCGCTGACTAGATTGTATGAGGCCCTGGGTTCAATCCCCAATACTGAAAAAAAAGCATGACTAATTTTAATTATTATGGGGTTTAATTCCAAATTCCTTTTATGGAAAGAATGATATTTATGTTAGTATTTCCAGTTCCTACTATAGTGCTTCCTATTCCCAAGGTACTCAAGCAATGTTTCCTGAATCAAAGATTAAGTGTTTTAAGTATTTACCATCTGCTCTAAGCCAGTACTTCTCAAACCTAATGTACATACAGATCACCCAGGGAACTGATAAAATGTAGATTCGGATTAAGGGATGGAACCTGAGATGTAAATTTCTTACAAGCTGTTACGGGATGCCTACGCTGGTGATCTGAGGATCACACATGATTACAAGGCTCAAAGCCATCTACTCCCTAGAAGAGAGGTAGTTACCATGAGCTTTCACAAGATGGCGCAATGGGCAAACATTTCTACTGCCACTGAGCCCCGCATATGGAATGAATTCATACAACATGCTTTTCAGCAGCTGTTTTGCTAATTATTATTTATTTCATGGAGAAGGCACAGTTGATATCTCGGCATTCTAAAAATAGATTTTCCTTTATGCCATATATTCTAAGGACTTCTCCAAGATTATGCTCATGGAAACTGGAAACATTTAATACCCCCGTAATTAGAAATGTCAAATAAGATGACATTACTAAACATTATTAGATACAAAATATCTGAAAGATGTGAAGAAATAATAACAGTAATAATAAAAGTAACAATGACAATAGTAGTCATTTATCAGATACCTATTAAATGTGTGACGTAGTGCTAGCATAGTGGTTTACATCGATGGTTTCATTGAATTCTTGAAACAATCCCAGGAGATAGGTAATGCCCTCATTTTACAGGTTAAAAAAATAAATGGACACTTAGAGAATTTAAATAAAATGCCCAAGTTCTGGAAGATATAAGTGGGGAGTTAGAATTTGAATATGCGCCATCTCTTTTCCAAAGTACACACTCTTGTGGGCTATACTGCTTGCTTCCTGGCCATTTCTATTGACACTTAAAGCAGTGGTCTATGATTCTTTTAAACATTGAGATATGATTCACATGCTATAAAATTCACCTTTCAAAGTGCACAGTTCAGGGGTGTTTAGTATAGCTACCAACTATTTTCAGCACCCCGAAACAAAACCCCATACCCATTAGCAGTCACTCCTTGTTATGGTTTGGATATAGAATGCTCCAGACCTCATGTCGTAGACAAGGCAGCCATGTTGGATGGTGTGGTTGCTGAGGAGGGGCTCCCTCGGGGTATGGCCTTGGGGTTCCTCCTCCCCTTTTTCTCTGCTTCCCGCTGCCATGCACTGAGCCCTGTAGACTTCACCCAGCCTAACATGGATTGA
The DNA here is from genome assembly GCA_004027185.1 of Glis glis. Classification (NCBI taxonomy): domain Eukaryota; kingdom Metazoa; phylum Chordata; class Mammalia; order Rodentia; family Gliridae; genus Glis; species Glis glis. Next base: position 19,705 of record PVJS01024939.1, read on the forward strand.
AACCTCTGAAATCTCCAGGACTGTGAGAAAATAAATCTTCCTTCATCTAAGTTGTGGTCATCAGGTATTTTGGGTCACAGCAATAAGAATGCTAACTGAAATACTCCCCATTCTCTCCTCACCCCAGCTCCCAAGAACCACTAATCCATTTGCTATCTTTGTAGATTTTCCCATTCTGGGCATCACATATAAATGGAATCATGGCTGGCCTTTGTGTTTGGCTGCTTTTGTCAAGTATAATGTTTACAAAGTTTATCTATGTTGTAGCATGAATCAGTACCTCCTTTCTTTTTATGTCTGAATATTATTCTGTTGTATGGATATTCCATATTTTGCTTATGACAAAGAGTTCATTAGAGGATCAGAAAACAGAATCTGAAGTTCAAGGAGAGGCCAGGTCTGGAGATGGAGACAGGGGTCTAATCAGTGTGTGTGAAGGAGACCACTCAGAGAGAGAGAAAGAGTGAGAAGAGATGAGGGCTGAAGACCACGCCCCAAGGAATGTCCTGTGGGTCCCTGAAGAGGAATTCCATGAAGGATAGGTTGACTGGAAGCTTGGGAAAACCGGGAGAAATGAGGGGCACAGAAGCCAAGGGGGTAAGGGTCTCAAGTAGCCACAAGTTGTCGGCATTGTCACCTAGTGCCACTGGACTGGGCTGCGTTCATGTCCCAGCTTCTCTGGGAAGAATGACTATGGTATGGTGGGGTGGAAGCAGATTGCGGACAGTTCAGTTTGAATGGCAGCTAAGGCGAAACGAAGAGAGTTGAGTTATATTTATAAAATTTCTCAGAATAATGTAGATTCAAGTCAAAGTCATAATTCTGATAATTTAAATAATTCATCAGAAAGTTATAACATAATTTTTTATGGTACTGGGGATTGAACCCAAGGGCATTCCACCTCTGAGCTATACCCCCAGCCCTATTTTATTTTTTGTTTTGAAACAGGGTCTCACTAAGCTGTGGAGGGCCTTGCTAAGTTGCCGAGGCTGACTTTAAACCTGTGATCCTCCTGTCTCAGCCTCCCAAGTACTGGGATTACAGACGTGTGCCGCCATGCCTGGCTTATAACATAATTCTTTTTTCAAATACAAATGCTGAAAGTTCACGTAATTGTCAAAGATGGCAATCACTTGTTTGTCCTAGCACAACTTAACGTCTGAAAAGTAAAAAGCAGAGCCAGGCGTGGTGGCACATGCTTGTAATCCCAGTACTCGGGAGGCTGAGACGGGAGGATCACAGGTTCGCGGCCAGCCTCAGCTACTTAGTGAGGCCTCTGCAACTTAGTGAGACCTTGTTTCAAAATAAAGAATAAAAAATAGGGCTAGGGGGTGAAGCTCAGAGGTAGAATGCCCCTGGGTTCAATCCCCGGTACCACAGAAAAAAAAGTAGAAAGCATTGAAAAAAGGAAATCATTGCGCTTTCTGGTGCTGAGAGCAAACAGTGGAAAAAGACTTTTCTTTTTCACCTGAACCCTGCATTGGGGGAACAAGGAAACTTTGTGTATCTTTCATTTCCAGAAAAGGGGGGCCTTGTCCCTGAGTGAAAGAGCAAGTTTCATCTCAACCCTCAAGAATGATGTCTTTTCATGTTTTCATGGGGTTCCTGAGCCCCTGCCAAAACACACGAGCGGGAAACCAGACCCAAGTCACCCTGAGCAGTCGACACCAGCCCCTGCCAAATACAGGGCCCTTGATGGGGTGTTAGCACACTGCTGTCCCCGAGGCCCCCCGCCCGTGTTATTCTTTATATCACTGGCATGTCACAGATAGCCTCTTGCACGTGTGGAATGTTCCACAATCCCTGTTCAAACGCACTGCTTAAAAAGGTCAAGAAAACAGCGAGACCAGTAACTTCACTGGGTTGACATTTGCACTGATGGTGCAAAACCAGTTGGTGTGTAAGGTTGTTGGAGCCCTTGGCATGCACCAAGGCGGTGGTCCCAAACTGTCCCATTCACCCGTATCCTACACTGCCATACATTTGAAGTGAAAAAATAAACTTGCTGGCTTCGCTCAAGAATGACCTCGAGCAAGTGGTAAAAATGGCTAATTTATTAAACCTGGCTCTCGTGTACACACTTGAAAAATATTCTGGGCGATGAAAGGTGCACAAAGTACCTTTGCCACATCCCCAGGCACAACAGTCGTCCACAGGCAAAGCACTTGGTGGAGCTGAGCTTTCGGGGGCTTGTTGGAACTTTTTTCATGGAACCATTTTTATTTGAAAGAGTGGCTGACAGGCACCGTGGTTACGCAGACGAGGGGATTTGGCAGATATTTTCCTGAAAGTGAACAAAATGAGCCTGTCACTTCAAGAAAGACAACAGACAGTATTTGTTACCAAGGCTAAAATCCATGTTTTCAAGCAAAAATTGGAATTTTGGAACACTTGCTTCTGCCACCAGAAGCTTGACGACTTCTCAGTACTGAAAGACTTTCCTGATGAGGCCGGTGGTGAGATTAACAAATGGGATTTTATTTGATGTCATATAATCAAATGAGCTAAATTTGGAAAATCTGCATAGCCACCAAACCAATGTTTTTTCCAAATGATCTGTGTACTTTGTTACAAAATCACTTATTCTCTGTTTTTCTGCATTTTCAACTCTAAACAAATTATTTGATGTAAGGTTGCTCTTGTGAATTGAATTATACCCCCCCAAATTCATATGAACCCTAGTACCTCAGAATGTGACTGTCTTTGGAGAAAAGACCTTTAAAGAGTGATTAAGTTAAAATGAGGGCGTTAGGGTGGGCTCTAATCAAATATGACTGGTGTCCTTATGACAAGAGACACCAGGGGCGTGCGCACACAGAGAAAAGGAGACGTGGAGACACAGCGAGGTTGGCTGTCTACAAGCCAAGGAGAAAAGCCTAGAAAGAAATCAGCCTACCAACTCTTGCTCTTAGACTCCAGCCCCCAGAGCTGTTTAAGCCGCTCAGTCTGTGCTGTTTTATCACAGCCCTAGAGAGCCAGCACAGTTGTTTATTTTATTTTATTTTTTTGCGGTACCGGGGATTGAACGCAGGGGCGTTCTACCTCTGCGCTACGCCCCCGGCCCTATTTTTTATACTTTATTTTGAAACCGGGTCTCACGAAGTTGCAGAGGGCCTCACTAAGTAGAGAGAGAGAGAGAGAGAGAGAGAGAGAGAGAGAGAGAGGGAGAGACAGAGAGAGGGAAAGAGAGCCAGAGAGCTGAGGCTGGCCGTGAACCCGGATCCTCCGGTCTCCGCCTCCCAAAGTACTGGGATTACAAGCGTGCGCCACCACGCCCGGCTGCAGTTGTCTATTTTATAAGAATACTAGAACTAAAGTTCTTTAAGGGTGGGCCAACGATTTACAGCAGATAGAGCTCCCCCCATTATCTTATACTTCATTTTTTTATCCCATTCCCTTTCTCCCCATTTTCCTCTTCTTCCCATGCCCAAAGCCAAAATGACAAATGTAGTCAAGGGTAGTGATTGTTGCTGACGTTGTGTGTGTGTGTGTGTTGTGTGTGTGCTGTGTGTGTGCACGCATGCATATGGGGAATTGGAGAGTATCAAGTAATTGCCTCTTTCTTCATTTATTGGTGTTAATAAAAAACTCTTTCCTCTGTCAGAGAGAAGTAATTTGATCATGCAACTTTTACCCTAAATGTCTTAGGCAGAGGCATTCAGGGTTAATATGGACACCTTTTAAAATAAGGTGGAGGAGAGGCAAACATGCATCTAGGAAACCAGCTCAGGATTATTATTTCCCCAGGAATGGGACCAACATCAAATTAGTAGGAAGAACTTGAATCCTGCCTGTAGCCTGATTGTGTGCCTTTGGAAGGATAACCAAGTCTTCTGGTTGCAAGTCACACTGGCCTTCTGGCGTCTTTTGAAGCACACTTGTCACAGTGTGGAAGTAAAGAAAGTTTATATAATGGAGGAACCCACATAGTCCCTGCCTTCTAACTCAGAACTAAAGCCCATCCCTCTCCGGCCCAGGGGAAGTCAGCAGAAGTGTGAGTTTGAATTGATCATCTTGAGGGTTTATGTGCGTTCAAAAAAGACAGAGCCGTCCTCCCAGGTCTGGAACCCATGTGTGTCCTGGGGCTCATGTCTGTCCTAGCTTCTTTTGTGGAAACAATATCAGAACAATATTTACAGAACACTCACTGTACCTGGAACACTTATTGTTTTGTTTAATCCAATGATAATCCTATAAGGTTTAAACCTGTGAAGGGACTGGCTGGCTTCTCACAAACCTGTTTCCCATTCTGGATACAGAGCAAACCTCTATTTCTCAGATTCCTTTGTAGTTAAGCATGGTGACATGATTGTGTGTGTGTGTGTGTGTGTGTGTGTGTGCGCATGTGTGTGGTACTAGGGATTGAACCCAGAGGCATTCTTCCTCCAAGTCACAGCACCAGCCCGATTTTATTTCTTATTTGGAAACAAGGTCTCTCTAGGTTGCTGAGAGCCTCGCTAAATTGCCGAGGCTGGCTTTGAACCTGAGATCCTCCTGTCTCAGCCTCCCAAGAACTGGGATTACAGAAGTGCACCACCGCACCCGGCTATGATTGTATTTTAGCTATAAGCATGTAAGTGAAAGCACCGTGTTACTTCTGGGCCTGGCCTAAACACTCCTCCCACATCTGACCCTCCGAGTTCTCTTCCCCTCCATCTTGTGTAGACAGGCACAGGGATATCAGAAGGTGCAAACTTGGAGACACCTGCCACTCAGTAAGACTTATTTTGGACTCCATGGGAGCTACATATATACTTCTGTTGTGTTAAGGCACTGTGCTTTTTAAACTTTTTTTTTATTGCGGTACTGGGGATTGAACCCAGGGAGCTCTACCATTGAGCTATACTCCCAGCCCTTTTTTATTTTTCTTATTTTGAGACAGGGTCTCGCTAAGTTGCCCAGACTGGCCTTGAACTTGAGATCCTTCTGCCTCAGCCCCCCAGTAGCTGGGATCATAGGCCTGTGCCACTGCACCCAGCAAGGCACTGAGATTTTTGAGTTTACCTTTTAGAGCAACTTGTGGTCCCCACACTAATATTCATCCCCATTTCATAGGCTGAGCCTCAGAACATTTAATCTGCTCAAAGTCTCACAGCTATTAAGCAGCTCTATGTAAGTTTCAACTGTTTGTTTCCTTGGGAAATCTCGGCCACAGAGTGGTGGGAAATGGCACACGTGTGTGCACATACATGTGTGTGCACACGCATGTGTGTGTGGTGTCATTCCAGCAGTGTCCCTGAGGTCCTCCCCATCTTAACCAGGGAATGAGTGATGTCAGTTCAGGGTTCATACTGTACCCCAGTCAAGGGATGGAAGGCTACACCCAGTACTGTGGCTGAAACTCCCTCCCCGTGTGGCTGCTGCCCTGCTGCTGACCAGCAAGGTCCCAGCTCTTGTCTGAGATGTGGAGGGCTTGGCCAAGGATGCCGAGGACCTGTGAATGTAACTGGGCATGATGTCAGCCTTTCCCAGGGGTATCAGTGTCAGAGCCGGGCAGCAGAGGGAGAGGAGGAGATCTCAGGTCCTGTTACCTGGCTCAGGGCGGGTTCCCCCCACCCCCACACCTTGTCAGGTGGGATTTCACTTGGAGCACTGCAGAAAACCAGCCACCCCCACCCACCACTGCGCTCCCAGCCAAGTTCCAAGGCTGCTCACCTTGCCCTGGGAGCCGGGCCAGAGAGGAGCTGCACATTTGCAAAGCCCGGGCAGTGGTAGGGTTGGTTTCTGTCTCCCAAGCACATACCCATTCTTTTACTATTTGTCCATTTAGAAACAAAAGAACTGCTAGAATGCTGGCGCTCATAAAGGAACGCAGTGACTGTTTGGAGCTGCTGTTCTCATTTTGGGGATCAAAACACCGAGGCCAGGAGAAGTTAGTAGATAAAGGTCATGTAGCCTGTTAGTGGCACAGCCAAACCCTTATTACATGCTCAGATTATCTCGGGGCAGGGTTGTGTTCCAGGAGGCACTAAGGCTCTTGTGCAAGAATTTTATAGGCTAGTGCCCTTGGGAATAGTCCTGTAAAGGAGCAAAAGCAGGACTGGGCAGAAGGGGAAGTTGAAATGTCCTGGAGTTGCAATAGACTGTGCTAATCCCACGGGGAGCTCTGTCACTAGGGTGGCTTTTCAGAGATGTCCTGAAGGGAGGCAACAGGGCTGAGACTCAGTATCCCCAGGGTCCAGTCATGGCCTGGGGTGGGGTGGGAGAGTGCAGTTTCCAGGGCAGGGTGCACTGTCAGTGGGGCTGGAGTTGGAGGTGGGGGGTGGCGGGAGGGGTGGACGAATACTCCAGCCCTGGGTCTGAAAATGGGTGTGGATCAAGACCTAGCTTCTACTGTACTCATTTACACTCACGTCCATGCTGAGAGGTTCGGGAAACTGAGTTTAGGTCACCTGCCACCAAGTGGTGGAGCCAAGAGAAAAATTCAGGTCTCTGGTCTCAGCTTTCTGTTTGAAAGCTCAAAGTGTGTGTGTGTGTGTGTGTGTGTGTGTGTGTGTGTGTGTGTATAACAGAGGACAGAGACGGGTTGCCCCTGAGGCAGGTGGGTTTCCACTAGGGAAGTGGCCCATGGGGCCACTGGCCAGGACTGGGCCCACCCCTGCAGTGTGTACTGTGGATAAAAGGAGAGGTGGTGGGGCCTGGGAATGGGGTGGAGGGAAGAGGCCTTGGCTACAGGGGCAAAGGATAGGAGGGAAAGTTTGGTGCTGAATTCTAGAAAGCCTCGTCTTCCAGGCAGGAGGGCAGGAGCTGAGGAAGCCCCGGATCCATCAGGAATTCCTGTTTTCCTGCTGTCTGGCCTTGGGGGCAGCTTGGGCAAAGTGGGAGGAGGGGCCATCTTAATAGCCCCTGAAATGTGAAGGAGGGTGACTGCTGTCCATCATGCAGCAGATCCCTAGCCCTGTGAACTTAAAGGCCTAAGTCACTGATGGCATCTGAGCCGGTGGTCCTAGCACCTGGGAGGTCTATATTCTGCCAGGAAAGCTTGTGAAAGACTTTGGATGGACCAAGAAAAGACTACCGGGTATCTTGTCTAGCACACCCTTCCTGGTGATCTGCACATTTCCTCTGAGTTTTTTTTTTTTTGCAGCTCTGTAATTTCTAAAAAACTGATAGTCATGCAAATGACTCTGGCCCATAGAAATGCAAATGAAATTTGTCCAGTGGAAGGGCAGTTGGTGATTGCACTGTGGATATTGGCTTGATTTGCATTTATTTGTAAATTCATTTCAGCCCTCCAGCTTACCTTGATATGTCTGTTCATTGAATGCTCCTTTGATCTGGTTGTAACATCTTATCTTACTGGTTCTCTTAATAACGAGTTAAATGAATCTTTGACACATGCTTATTAAAAAAAATGGAAAAATAAATGAAAAATAAATTCAGGTTCCCTCCTAGTTTAGTTGCTCTCAAACCAGGGAAAATTGAACAGTGCTCTGCAGAGGCCTCTCTGAGGCAGCAGGAAGGGGCAGTACTGAGAGGACCAACAGGGAGGGTCTCCAAATCCACCCTGCGGCCTCATGTCAATCAGGGTTGCACTATGATTTTCTACTCTTGTCTTCTTTTTTTTCCAACCAGGAATATCCAGATAAGATTTAATTTGAAGCTGGGCATGGTGGTGCACGCTTGTAATCCCAATACTTGGGAGGCTGAGACAGGAGAATTGCAGGTTCGCTATTTAGTGAGGCCCTCCACAATTTAGTGAGACCCTGTTTCAAAATAAAAAATAAAAAATAGGGCTGGGGGTGTAGCTTGGAGGTAGAATGCCTCTGGGTTCAATCCCCAGTACTGCCAAAAAAACAAAAAAGATTTAATTTAAACGGAGATATCATGGGTTGGATCGTATTGCCTCAAAAGATGTTGAAGTTCTCACCCCCAGTACCTGCCAACCTGACCTTATTTGGAAATATGGTCTTTGCAGATGGTCAAATCAAGATGTGGTCATTAGGGTGGGCCTTCATCTAATATGATTGTGTCTTTATAAAAAGGGGATATTTGGGCCTGGAGACCAAGATGCCACAGGGAGAACACCACGTAGGTGAGGCCGGAGATCGGGGTGATGCTTCTGCACACCACAGAGAACCAGATTTCCAGCACAACAGCAGGAGCTTGGGGAGCGCATGGAACGGAATCTCCCTCACAGATCCCAGAAGGAACTGACCATGCTGAGACCCTGCTCTTGAACGTCTAGCTTCCGGAACTGTGAGAGAATGCATTTCTGCTGCTTAAAAGCACGCAGTCAGCCAGGCGTGGTGGCCCACACTTGTAATCCCAGTACTTGGGAGGCTGAGACCGGAGGATCTGGGTTTGCAGACAGTCTTAGCTACTTAGTGAGGCCCTCCGCAACTTAGTGAGACCTTGTTTCAAAAATAAAGAATAAAAACCGGGCATGGTGGCGCATGCTTGTAATCCCAGTACTTTGGGAGGCGGAGACCTGAGGATCCGGGTTCACGGCCAGCCTCATCTCTCTCTCTCTCTCTCTCCCTGTCTCTCTCTCTCTCTCTCTCTCTACCTAGTGAGGCCCTCCGCAACTTCATGAGACCCGGTTTCAAAATAATGTATAAAAAAATAGGGCC
>PVJS01024940.1:0-28270 GCA_004027185.1 Glis glis
ATGGAAAAAGGATAGCCTCTTCAACAAATGGTGCTGGCAAAACTGGCTAACCATATGCAGAAAAATAGAAATAAACCCCACTTTCTCACCCTGCACTAGAGTCAACTCCAGATGGATCAAAGACCTAGAAATCAGACCAGAGACCTTGCAGCTACTCGAAGAGGGCATAGGCCCAACACTTCAACACATAGGCACAAGTGATTCTATTCTTATTGGGCATTGGAACCTTAAGAAGCTGCACAAATGATGCTCTTGTATAGTCAGGCTGAAAACAACTCCCTTACATCTCAGATAAAATTTTCCCTCTGTACTGCAATCCTTGCTGATCACACCACCTTTGGGGGTGGCTCCTGCTTCTGAATTCCCACAGTAATTACTTCTTACCAACACTGATCACAGATAACTTCACACAATATAGCTACTAATGGAAAAGAGCACTAGGTAAAATCAGGTTTGCATTCTAGATTAGATCACTTCTACTAAAGCCATCTTTAGAAAAGTGAATCTCTGAGTCTGCGTTTTATTCATTTATAAAATAAGGGCAATGTATTAGAGGATCCTTAAATGGCCTTCCAGCTTAAGTATTTGAAAGTCAGCATCTTGTCTCCTGAAGTAATTTGCATTCTCCTGGAGGGCAGGAGCCCCACGTTGTGGCCTCGCACATGGCTGGCAGGGTGCTTCGCTTAGACCAAAGATCTCATTTTTCCGGCACTGCACCACCATACTTTTTGTGAGGAGCACCTGTTCACCATTCCTCTGGCTGTTTCTATAAGAATGATCCACGATTCTTAGATGCCTCTTTGTGTCAGGAGCTATCCATGAGTAGGTAGCAGGTGTTTATAGCTATCATATCTATGACACATGCTCTTAATAATTATAATCTGAGTGGTAGGTATTATATCTTCCAATGTTCATTTGTGAGTTGGGTTCTAAACTAGTCCTGCTTGCATATTTTATAATACTTTTATTGGTGCATTGTAATTATACATCATACTGAGGTATAGAGTAATAGGAACATACATGCACACAACACTTGCTGTGTTTTCCTCTGGATCCCACCCCCCTCCCTCTCCTTCCTTGTACATTAAGATTGGTATTTAAGGCCGGGCATGGTGGCGCATGCTTGTAATCCCAGTACTTTGGGAGGTGGAGACTGGAGGATCCGGGTTAGTGGCCAGCCTCAGCTTGCGCATGTGTGCGCGCACGCACTCTCTCTCTCTCTCTCTCTCTCTCTCTCTCCCTGTCTTTCTCTCTCTCTCTACTTAGTGAGGCCCTCTGCAACTTTGTGAGACCCAGTCTCAAAATAAACTATAAAAATAGGGCTGGGGGCGTAGCGCGGAGGTAGAACGCCCCTGGGTTCAATCCCCGGTACCGCAAAAAAAAAAAAGATTGGTATTTATATTTTCATATTCATACACAGCATTGTTTAAATGGTTACCTTCATTACATCTCTATATTTTTTCACAAATATAAAATTATGCCAGTATGGTAGTGTAAAGAACTCCAATTACTAGCGAAGCTGGTGAAAACTGTGTAAAACACTCTAGAAAATGAACATTTCATGTCTCTGAAAATTGAAGAAAAATCTATTCAAGACACCATTATAATTTGAATGTGAAGTGACCCTTGAAGAATCACGTGCTGAAGGTTTGGTTCAGAATGCAGAAATGTTCAGAGGTGGGGTGTTGGGAAGTCACTGGATCACAAGGGCTCTGATCTCATCAGTGATCAATCCATTGACAGCTACATAGACTACTGGGAGGCAGTGACACTGTAGGAGGTGAGACCTGGTTATAGGAAGGAAGTCACTGGGGTGTGTCCTGGAAAGATGGGTTCTTCTTCTTCTTCTTCTTCTTCTTCTTCTTCTCCTTCTCCTTCTCCTTCTCCTTCTCCTTCCTTCTCCTTCTCCTCCTCCCCCTCCCTCTCCTTCTCCTTCTCCTCCTCCTCCTCCTCCCCCTCCCTCTCCTTCTCCCTCTCCTTCTCCCTCTCCCTCTCCCTCTCCCTCTCCCTCTCCCTCTCTCTCTCCCTCTCCCTCTCCTTCTCCCTCTCCTTCTCCTTCTTCTCCTCCTCCTCCTTCTCTCTCTCTCTCTCTCTCTCTCTCTCTCTCTCTCTCTCTCCCTTGCTGAGCTGCCATGAGATGAGTAGCTTCCCCCTGCCACACCATTCCACCATGATGTTTCTGCCTCATCTCAGGCCCAGAGCAATGGAGACAGCCAACCATGCATTGAGACCTCTGAACCCATGAGCCCAAACCAACCTTCCCTCCTCTAAGTTACTTTTCTCAGGTATTTAATACAGCAAAGAAAAGCTAACACAAATACTTACAAAAATTGAATAGGAAGGCCTGAGTTGGTGGTATTTGAACAAAGATAGATCCTGCCCAGTGAGGTAGAGACTCTGTTGTGGACCACCACTGCAGCCAAGAATGCAGCACTCCCTCTGCCCTGATTCTGGCTGGAAGACTGTCTCCCCTCTGGGAGAAGAACATCTGCTTTTCTCAACCTGCTCCCAGGTACCCCTCGCTAGCCTGAGGCCTGGGTGAGAAGGGTCCCTCCAGAGAACAGCAGCTCCACCTGGGCCATGGTGTGCTGAGGGCACTGGGCCCCCAACAGCTCATGAGGTGGTGGACCCAGGCCCAGACAGAGAAGCTTGGAGGACTTCTGGTGGTGGATTGCTGGCTCACCTAGTGCTTACCTTCCAGGTGTATTGTCCCTCAAAGAGAAACTTGCATTTGTTCTCATCCCAGCTCCCAATCCCTGGCTCAGAGGTAGGTCTGGGGGAGAAACAGACTATAAAAGAATTAGTTCCAGGCATTTCCATTTGCAACAGAATGTGGAGAGTCAAGACTAAGTGAACTCTCAATAAAGGAGATGCTCTGGGAAAGCAATTGATAGGGCTTTGTTGTTCCAATGATCACACAGGCTAGACTACAAGTCAGCTAGTTTGCAGGACAGTACTGACAGTTAAACAGACAGTGGAGCCTCCTGGGGTCAGAATACATATTAAGCATTGATCTCATAAAGACATACTCCTAAGAAGACATACTCTCTGGAGAAGATACACAAATGGCCAGTTAGCATAGGAGAATTTGCTATCACTAGATATTAGAGAAATGCACATCAAATCCAGAATGCTTCACACCTACTAGGATGATTAGAACAAAATAGACAGATATGTGTTGTCAAAGATGTGGAGAAACTGGAACAGTTACACATTGTGGAATATAAAATGGAGCAACCCCTTTGGAAAATATTCTGTCAGTTCCTATAATGATTACACCTAGAGTTATCCATTGTATGACCCAGAAACTCTACTACTAGGTACATCTCAGTGAATTGCAAACATATATCTACACAAAAGCTTATATATGAATGTTTATTGCAGCATTATTCATAATATCCCATAAACAGAATAACCTAAATTTCCATCAACAGATGAATGAAAACCTAAATGTGTTATATTGGCATAATGGAATATCATATATCTAAAAAAAGGAATGGAGTAATGATGTGTTTTCGATATGAATTAGCCTTGAAAACATAATAAATGCAAGAAGATGGTGACCAAAAACCACAAAACATATGATGCCACTTACAAGAAATGTCCATAATAGAGATGCCTCAGGAAACAGAAGGTGGATGAGTGGTTATTTAGGACCATGGTGGGGGAAGAAGAGGATGAAAATATTCTAGAAGTGATGGTGCTGATGGTCGCACACATCTGTGAATATACTAAAATGCATTGAATTGTATACTTTACATAGGTAAACTGTAATGATATATGAATTCTGCCTCAATAAAGGTGTTGAAAAAAAGTTGGAAATCAAAAGAAAAAAGTAACAGTTTCCAAGATGGTATCATAAGAAAAAAATATGTACTAGATGTCCTTCCGATGAAGGATGGAGAAAGAGGGAACAGAAGTAGGTAGAATGAGCCCTCAGTGCCTAATACAGTCCTGACCTGGGAAGACAGGGAGAGGGAAGAATGAACGATCCTAGAATACAGAGAGGGCTGGTGAGTCCCACCCATCCCACAGAAAAGCTCCAGAGCAGCTTTGCGGGTCGACTAGTTCTGGGTTGGGAAGACAGGCTTTTGCACTGTTGTCTTGTCTGGTCACTGGTTGAGAGCTTCCTGAGAGGAGGATGGCTTCAGTTCAAATGCTACCCTGGATTCTAAGGGTGAGGCTGCTGCAGGTGTTCAGTTAATTCACTTGGGGCAGCTGATCAATGAGTTCTTTTCAAAGGGAGATGGGGCACCAACATGTCTGTCATAAGGGATCTTAAAAGTAAATCATGTCTGAGATCCTGAGCTCTTCATTAAAAAGGAAATGTCAAAATTCTGCTAAAAACACAGTAAATGCAGTGCCATGACGACACTGAACATAATTCCTAAGTTCCAAATTCCAGAATAAATGGTCTGACCATAATTTTTCTTCACATAGGAAATTGGAGAGCATTTGTTTCAAATACACACTTTAGAAATATTCCTTCCTAGTAAACCATTTATAGCACTTAAAAGACTGTGGACATGTTGAATAGGCACAGCTTATATGGCATTCTTGCTAGCCTTTCTAATGTGAACTAATTAAAATTGTTGCTAGTTAATGTTTGGCAAGCCTGGTATGCATGGACACATAAAGTACATGAGCAGTCTCCAAAATTTGAGGTCCTCTATTTACTGATGTTGACTCTAGATGTCGACTCGCTTTCAGATTTTCCACTGGTCATGATATTTATAATAATAACTAAGCTTTCAATTCTCACTTTTTATAAACTGTTTGCTATGGTTTTGATATAGCTTTGTTCCCATGAGCGCTTGTGCTAGAAGCTTTGTCCTCAGGTTGGTGATAATAAGGTGGTAGGTTCTTTAAGAGGCAGGACCTATTGCAAGGTCAACAGGTTATTGGAGATGCTTCCCTCAGAAGAAATTAATGCTGGTCTTCCAGACAGCTCTCGTGACAGCAAGTCATTATAATGTGAAGCCACCCCATACACTTGGCCCCTGTATTGGTCAGGGTTCACTAGACTAACAGAATTCACAGAATGAGTATATGGAAAAAGGGTTTTATCAGATTAGCTTACAATGTAGTCCCAAGTTCCGACTGCACGTGGAGAATCAGAGGAACCAGTAGCTGGTCGAGCGGTCTAAGAGCTCTTCGGAGAAACGATGGTGAAGTTTCAGTCCGAAGGGCTGGAAGCCGACAATCTCAGACGAGAGCAGAAGATCAAGAAGCTCTTCAGAGAAAGGCGAAGTTGGAGGCTGACGATCTCAGATGAGAGCAGCTGCGTTTTCTTTGGAAAGAGTCGCGCATCCCTCTACGTGGCTTTCTCCTTCTTTTATCTAAGTCCTGCACCTATCAGAACCCTGCTGTCTACATTTAGGGCAGGACTTTCTGTTTAATCTTCTGTTACACACCCAAAGTCACATGATCTTGGGTGTGTCATGATCTGGGCAAGTTGACAAATTAGATTAACTATCACAGCCCCTTCTGAATGTGGTTGATTCCCCTTCCATTTCTCCTCCATGTCATTATACAACAAAGTAGCCAAGGTCATGCTGTTTGGACCCTCCAGACTCCAGAATCGTGAGGCAAATAAATCTCTTTTCTTTATACAGTACCCAACCTCAGTGTTTTAGTCAGCATTAATACTGCTGTAATGAGACACACAAAACCTAGAGAAAGAAGAATTTAATTTGCTCACAATTCTGGAGATATTAGTCCATGTTAGATAGACTTCCAAGTAGGAGCTGGGGCTGCAGATCCTCAGGCCATCATGATGAGGAGCAGAGAGACAGGGTATAAGCTTGTGCCAACTCATGGAGGCAGGGGAGTGGGGAGAAGGAGGCTATAGCAGCAGGCCTGGGAAAAGGCTATCCCCAGCCATGGCCCCAGGGATTGTTACTGATCAACCAAGTCCCACCTCGAACATGGCTGCCTTTCTCACACATGAGGTCTTGGGGAGACTTCAAATCCAAAGCGAAACACTCAAGTATTTTGATACAGCATCAGAAAACAGACTGATACACTGTTTGTATTTGTGATTTAGCTCTTATTGCTCAGCTCCAAACAAACCCCTCCTTTGCTACTTTGCTTTGTGAAGTTGGCTCAGAATTCTGCAGACTCTTTTTCTGCTTTGCCAGCTGGCTCTTGGTTTAGTTTGGTTTTGCCAAAAGTTGGCACAGGAATGAGGTGGGTTGAAGAAGGTAAGGACATATTCTTCCGTTGTCCTCTTCCCTTTCCAGTGAATATCGCCCTAAAATGAATCATCACACCGTGCTTCTGTCTGTACTAGCTGCTGAATATAGTTGTCAACACGCAGAGAACAGGCTCACCATGTCTCCTCAGAGATCCCGTCAGCAGCCATCCCTGGCGGTCTGTGGTCAACTCCACGGGATGCCTCTCTTGGCTTCTAAGTCTCAATAGATAAGTCTCCCTTTTGATTCTGGCCAGTCCTGGGGAGGCAGGGACAGCTACTTCCTGCAGTTGCTGCCTTTGCATGTCTCTGTGATATTTTTGGTTAGCTATGTCATTTTTTATAGAAACCTTCTTTGGTTCTATTAATATCATATCATTTTCTATTATATTATCTACTTTCTGTTAAAATCACTGATATGATTTCAGTTTGCTGACTGGACCCTGGCTAATCCAATGCTCTACATGTAGGATGTAATTTAACTTTCCCACTACCCACTTAGATGGGCATTATTCCTATTTTATGGATGAGACCTCAGACTGGTAGAAGTCATTACGTGCTCAGAAACTCAGAACTAGTTAATGAGAGAGTGAGATCCAAACATGTCTGACAGGTTCCAAAAGTCTTGCTCTTCATCACCATGATGGAGTGTCATCTGACATGGAGCTCCGGGAATTCCTGACTTACTCTGGACACGATTATTTGCTTCTCTTCCAGATCTTTCTGGAATCAATTATAACTCTGTCATTCTGCCATGAACTCCACTGTGTTTTTGGCTTTGTGTAACACTCAGAAATCTATCATTTTCATAACCTGAGCATACAGGATGCTAAAAATAAAATATGAATCCTTGGCCTTGGAATAGACTTTCTTCTTTTATTCTAATGCTAACTTCTCAACTTCTTAACCTTTATCCTTTTCAAGGGCTACGATGCATTTTTGTTTTTGTGCGACCATCGGAATCTTCATGCACGAATGCGCAGGTGCTTTCCTTGATAGCTATGCGCTCGAGTGCACCAACCGTGTCCCACTAGGTGACAGCAGCCACAGCCAAAATGCCAATTTGCTACAACCATAGCCACCATCAATATTGAAACACTTTTATTACCTCATTTTATCTATCCCTCTTCTATCCCGTCTCTTACTCCACTCCTAGCCCTAAGTAATCACTAACCCAGTTTCTGTCTCCTCAAATTGACCTATTAATTTCATAGAAATGGAATCCTGCAATGTGTTATATTCTGTGACAGGTTTGTTGAACTTGGCATAATGCTTTCAAAGTTCATCCATGTTGTGGCATGTGTCCTCCATACTTTATTCCTTTGTGTGACTGAATACTATTACATTGTATGGATATAGCACATTTTACTGTCTTTTTGTCAGGTGACAGACATATGGGTTGCTTCTAGCTCAGAGCTATTGTGAATAAGATTGCTATAAACATCTGTGTATAAGCTTTCATGTGGATGTACATTTTCATTTCACTTGAACATACACCTAGGACTGGAATTGTTAGGTCATATGGAAATTCTTTATTCATTATTTGAAGAAGTGTCAGGTTCTTTTTCCAAAATGGCTGGCCCATTTAACATTCCAATTAGCAATGCACAATTGTTTCAACTTCTTCATATCCTTGCCAATACTTGTTATTATGTGACTTTTTGGTCCTAGTGGATATGAAGTGGTATTTCCTTGTGGTTTTGATGTGCATTTCACTATTGGCAATTGTATGCCATACAATGGGAAGAGTATATTTAGGTCATTTGGTCAGTTTTAATTGGGTTGCCTTTTTTATTATTTTCAGAGTTCTTTATACATTCTGAATAAAATCTGTTGTAGGTACATTGTTTGAAAATATTTTCCCCTATTCTTTAGGTTGTTATTTCTCCCTGTCTTTAGGTTGTTAATAGTGTCTTTCAAGTGCAAAAGTCTCATTTATTTTTTTCGGTACTGGGGATTGAACGCAGGGGCGTTCTACCTCCGCGCTACGCCCCAGGCCCTATTTTTTATACTTTATTTTGAAACTGGGTCTCACAAAGTTGCGAAGGGTCTCGCTAAGGAGAGAGAGAGAGAGAGAGCTGAGTCTGGCCGCGAACCTGGATCCTCCGGTCTCCGCCTCCCAAAGTATTGGGATTACAAGCGTGCGCCACCACGCCCGTCTTCAAAAGTCTTAATTTTGATGAAATATATTATGTTTTGGCATTGCTTCATTTGGTAATATATCAAGGTCTCCTTTGCTAAATTCAATGTCACAATGGCTTACCTGTGTGTGTTTTTCCAAGAGTTGTATATATTTTGCTTTTACATTTGGATCTTTGGTTAATTTTGAGTCAAGTTTTGTATGTGGTGTGAGGTAGGGATTGAATTTCAACCACTTGTTTGTGACTATCTAGTTGGCCCAGCACCAGTTTTTGGAAAGACTATTTCCCCCATTGGATGGTTTTTGCATTCCCATGGAAAATAATTTGGCCCTAAATGTAAATTAACTTCTGGACTGTTAACTTTATTCCATCATTTTATATAAGTTCTTATGCCAGTATCATACTCTCTTGGTTACTGTTAATTTGTAGCAAGTATGAAATCACAAAATACATATTATCCTACTTTTTTTCTTCCATTTAAGGATCATTTTGGCCATTCTGGGTCCCCTGGAATTCCATATGAACTTTAGAATCAGTTTGTTGATTTATTTGAAGAAGACAACTAGGATTATGATGAAGATTACATTGAATTTGTATGTTTGTTTGAGGAATATTGCCGTGATATCAATGTTAAGTATTGTGATCAACAAATATATAAAGCTTTTTCAGTTATATACACTGTTTTTAACTGATTTAAACTGAGTTTTGGCTCCAATTCTAAAAGACAGAATATTTTCTGTTGTTTGTTTGGTACTGGGAATTGAATCCATGGGCTTTCTATCTCTGAGCTATACCCCCAGCCTCATTTTTTAAAATTTTGAAACAGGGTCTCACTAGGTTTCTGAGAGCCTCACTAAGTTGCTAAGACTTGTCTTAGACTTGAAATACTCCTGTCTCAGCCTCCCAAGTACTGGGATTACAGGTGTACAACACCATGCTCAGTCAAAAGACAGAATCCTGAACATCATAATCCCTAATGTTGAAATCCCAAAAGAACAAAATCCCAAAAATATATTTATGAAAAAAAAAATAAAAATTTTACAGACATTTATTTACATTTTAAGGGGGATCTATTTGATAAACATAAAAAATTAATGGAACCCTTCATGAGCCATTTTATACAAGAAAATAGTCAATAATGACATACATATTTTTGCAAGCATGTACAATCTGGATCAATGACCATTGTACTAGTATAACAGTTATGAGCTGAAGAGATATTTCTTTTTTTTTTTCAGTACCGGGGATTGAACGCAGGGGCGTTCTACCTCCGCGCTATACCCCCGGCCCTATTTTTTTATACTTTAATTTGAAACCGGGTCTCACAAAGTTGTGGAGGGCCTCACTAAGGAGAGAGAGAGAGAGAGAGAGAGAGAAAGAGAGAGAGAGAGAGCTGAGGCTGGCCTCGAACCCGGATCCTCCAGTCTCCGCCTCCCAAAGTACTAGGATTACAAGTGTGCGCCACCACGCCCGGCTCTGAAGAGATATTTCTAAAGAAATAGGTCAAAAGTAAAATGTGTAAATACATATCATTTTGGTTGGTAATTGTGTGCACTCAGCTTTGTAACTGTGATATCTGAAATACTGCCTGATGACCTAAGTCTCTGGATGAAATTCATCAAAGTCTCAATGAGTCTCCACCACATATGCAGTCACTGAGGTCTCAGGAAGTTTTACCCTTTGCAAATGAGGAAGTATAAGAAGGACATCCTATTATTTATTGAAGAAGTTTCAACATTATTTCACATGCACAATACTTACACATACATTCAACAATGTGATAACATACATTTTGTGGAGTAAAATTTGAAAATAGCTATATATAATGGGAAATCTCTAAAAGTCTTTATACAATTTATAC
The DNA here is from genome assembly GCA_004027185.1 of Glis glis. Taxonomy (NCBI): domain Eukaryota; kingdom Metazoa; phylum Chordata; class Mammalia; order Rodentia; family Gliridae; genus Glis; species Glis glis. Next base: position 10,196 of record PVJS01024940.1, read on the forward strand.
CTCCTGAATTGGAAATGATACAACGATGACACACATAAAATCCATATTGTAAAAAATAATACAGGTAGTTTAAGATAGTGGAGAAAACAATAGCAACAAAAAAGAAAACAGCATGTGAAAAATGTATTACACAGATAGATAATGGGTAAGTGCATGGGGATAGTACATATAAGGTGACTACTGTCACAATAATTACCTATATTTTGAAGGTTTGCATCACCATGATTAGCTGCTTATTTTTTTTCTTAGGGGCATGGCTCTGCTTAAAGAATACATTCACACTTATTTTCTATTTGTCGATGCTCTTTTTAAAATTCTTCTATAATATGATACACACTGGCGCGGACATTCCCCATCAAATTTTCTTATAAGCTACGCTTCTGTGTTGGTTTGCATACAGATACATCTGCTCTACCCTCACTCTATATTGACCACACATTCTGTGGAAACAATACTGCTGATCAACCAGCCGCATGACTGCATGAACGCATCTGCTTGCTTACACAAGTAATTATTTTCACACCCGCCACTAACTTTGCTGACTTCTTCAGGCAAACTGGAATTTCATCAGCTGCAAGAAGTGTCAATGCAGAGAGCTGATGCATTTCTAGTTGAAGGTTTCATCTTTGCCTTATCACGCGGCCAATTCATTCATCTAAATTTTCTGCCAAACACATTGGGCTGAATAGAAAACAGTCATTAGTAACACCCTGAAAGTCAGGTTGAGAAGCCGCAATTGCACTTAATTCCAAATCTGCCCTTATGGTTTAGGAAATGAATTGAAACCCATTTTCTTCTGCAAGTCCAACAAATCTTCAAATAATGGTTTATAAAGTGTGTTCCCTTTTCAGTTGCCAATACAAAAATGAATGGAGAACTTCTAGAATATTCAGATCCCACTGGGGCATGGATTGAAAAAATAGGGGAAACAGTTTTGAAAGTGTCACACAGAAGCCAACGTGAAGTATACAGTAGGTTTTTAAATGATAGATTCAGTGGATGACATACACAATCTATCTTCTTCAATAGTCAAGATTTTAACAAAGAAGAGTTCACTTTTTAATGTATTTTGTAACCCTGGAGGAACCTCCATGAATGTGTCTGGTTCAGAAGGTCATTGAGCTTGTTCAATTCCTTTTATTCTCTAAAAAAGTGTTTTTTGTTTCATTTTTGTTTTTGAGGCAAGCATGGTATTAGTGTGTGAGGAGCAGAAATGTTTCACAATTAAATTATTTTGCAAATAATCTGTCTACAACCAAAACCACACGATTTCTTTCTCTAGAATTTGGCTTTCTATCCCTTTAAATGACTTTTTGTTTCTCCAATGAGAATTGTGATTTTATGAATTTCAACATTTGGGATTTTAACCATTAAGGATGGTGATATTTGGGATTTTGATCTTTAGAAATTATAGATATTAGAGATTTGCACTTTTGGAATTTCAAAATTCAGGATTAGGATCATCATGTCTTTTGGGAGTTTTTAACCATATTTTATAGTTTTCAGAGAATAGTTTGCTTTGCTGCACAGAAGTTCTTCAGTTTAATGACATTTTGCACTTCCTTTGTTAAATTTCTAAGTATTTTATTCCTTTTTTGAAGCTATTATAAATGTGATTGCTTCCTTAACTTAATTTCTAACTTGTTTATTGCAATTGTACAAAAAGACAATTTACTTGTATATTGATTTAGGATCCTGCAACCATGCTGAATTCACTGATTAGTTATAATGGTTATTTGGTGGATTTCTTAAGATTTTCTACAGGTAAAATCTATAAACGAATAGTTTTACTTCTTTCTTTCCCATGTGAATATCTTTCCTTTCCTTTTCTGTACTATCTTGGCTGAAAATATCCAGTCTTTGGAATTGATAGAAGCACACATGCGCACAACCCTTGGAACACTCCCTCTGGCCCCATCTCATCCCTCCCTCCTCCTCATACATGTCTTTGAGACTGGAATTCATCGTAATTTTGTATACACCTCCTGGGCTATTTAGTAGTGTGGTGAGTAATTTCCAAATATTTGTGAGTTGTCCATGTTTTTCTTGCTATTTCTTTCTAAGTGCATTCCATTTTGGTTGAAGAACATGTTTTTGTACCATTTCTATCCTTTTAAATTTATCAAGGTTAGTTTATGCACTTTTAGAATTATTATATTATCATCTTAAGTATTTCCTTAACCCATTACAGATTTGTTCCTACCCAGACCTTTTGTTGGGTTACGGCAAATATATTACACACATATTACATTTCTGTATTTTATAGGGCCATCAGTATAGTATATATTATGTAATTATTTTATATAACTGCTTTTTAAATATGTTAAGAGAAGTTAGGATGACAATATGAATTTATGGTTTCTGTTATAATTTCATAACCATGTTTGTGGGAATCGAAATTACTGTGTAAGGTCACTTGTCTGAAGAACCACATTAGTATTTCTTGTAAGGTGGGCCTATTAGCAACACTTTATCTCAGTTTTTGTTGATCTGATTATTTATTTTACCTTCAGTTAGAAAGACAGCTCTGCTGAATTCTTGTTTGACAGTTTTATTGCTGTTGTTTCTTCTGAGTACATTGAATATCATGTGCTACTCCACTGTCTTTGTCCTGTGTCATTTCTGCTGATAGATCAGCCGAGGACCTCATCATGAATTTCCTTTGTAAATTCTTATTTCTTTTCATATATTTTTATTGATGCATTGTAATTATGCATCATAGTGAGGTTCCAAGTGATACGAGCAAACATGCACACGGTCCATGTTTCTCTTTTCCTTGACATTTTCAAGATATACTGCCTGTCTCTGACTTTTAGCACCTTTACTGTGATGTAACAGTTTGAGTCTTGGTGAATTTATCCCCCTTCAAGTTTGTTAAGCTTCCTGGATGTGGAGGCTCTTGTTTTAATACTGAAGCTCTCCGTCATCTTTTCTTCAACTGCTTTCTTCCTCTTTCTCCTTCTCCACCTGGGTTGTTCTCATTGAACCTGTGCTGGGCACTGACCAGTATCCTGCTCATCTCTGAAGCTCTTCTAACTTTTCTATTTTCTCTCTGATTTTTGGAATTGCATACTCTGTATTGATTTCTCTTCAATAGATATTTTTTTAAATTTTAGGTATTGTAATTTTCAACTCCAAAATTTCTAGCATGTTGTTTTAAATACAATTTTTATCTTCTTATTGATATTCTGTATTTGTTGCAATGTTATCATCTTATCATCATACCTCCCTTTATTTTACTAGACATCCTTCCCTTTTGTATTGTGGGTATATTTGCAATGGTTCCTTTGAAATCTTTATTTCTGTTGCACCTGACATCAGGTTGCACTCACAGTCTCAGATATCTGCTTTCTCTTTAGCATGTGCTATGTTTTCCTGTTTCTTTGTATGACTTTCATTGTTGTTGTTATTGTAAACTAGAGATTGTAGAAAATACATTGTAGCAACTTTGGGTGTTGGTTTCCCTAGCACCACATACCCAGGACTTATTATTTTCCTCCCTTCCTTCCTTCCTTACTTTCTTCCTTCCTTCCTTCCTTCCTTCCTTCCTGCCTTCCTGCCTTCCTGCCTTCCTGCATTCCTTACTTCCTTCCTTCCTCCTCCCCTCCTTCCTTCTACCTAACTGTATTACATTTTTGAGTTCTATCCTCCACAGTGGTAATCCTCCAATTTGCTCCTCCCAGAGGTTGCGACTTTGGGCACACCACTGTGGTGACCATGGTTGTGGGTGGAATCCCTTCCATTCCTCACCTAGTCACACCCAGCTGTTAAACTCCACTAATACCAGCTGGTTGTCCTCTTGTTTTCTGTATTGTCCTGGAGCATAAATGTCTCTCCAAGCCACTCTCATCAAATTATGACTCCTTGGAGGGATTCCTTCCTGAGATTAGTGTTTGATATTTGTTCTGAAGTGAGGAGGGGCCACCCTGCTGTTTCATTCTCCTTCACTCTGTGTAAACTAACTGTCCTGTAGTCTTGTCTCTAACCTCATTAGATCCACAAATCTCCTCTCGTTTCTCACCACAACCTCTCCTATTCTTAAGGGCACCATTAGATTAGAACTCCTCTGTGCTCTGTTGAAGACGTAGGCAGTTGCTTTGGGAAGAGATCAGGGGCTGTCCACCCTATGACCTGCTGCCCCTTCCCCCCAGCTAAATTTCAAGTCAGTGTTCCCAAAACAGGTTTAGAGATGGTGAAAGTTCCTGTCCTGTGACACCTGCTCTAAGAGCTGAGAATGTGGTGGAAGGTGCAGGGGATAGCTTGGTCCTTTTAGCTTGCCTTCCCTGGCATGGGAATAGAAGGGATATTTGAACCCAGATATTATACCTGAGCCAGTTTTATGAGTGGAGAAGCAATGAGAGAGATAACTCCTACAGCTCCACTGCCCTCATGTAGGACTTGGCTCCAGAAAAAGGTAGCTGGGAGCCTGATGAAAAATTATCATGTCCCGCTCCTCAAGGGAATAAAGGCCCCCAAGTAATAGGTGGGAACGGAGGGTCCTGGGTCCTGGCTGCAGGGAATGGAGTGAGCTTACCTTGCTGAGCTAGGATGGGGCGAAGGAAGGCGACTCCATTCAAATACTACAGACTTTTTTTTTTTTGTCTCACCAAAGTTTTTGTAGATTTTCTTGAACAGATATTTCTTCATTTGCTCTTGGCCTTGGACCTCATCCAGAGTCTTGAATGGTGGTTTTTTTAAAGACAATATTTGTCACATTTCCTGGGGAGCCAGTTAGGGGAGCTCACCCTCCTGCTGTGTTGGAAGTTGATTTCTTGGCAGCCATGTCTTGGAGGACCCCAGGGACACATTGCTATGCCATCCTGCTGCTCCTGTGGGCTTGGGGGACAGCCGTGTGTGGATACACTTGCGTGCAAGAGGAAGCATTTCAGTACTGCTTACTGTCAGTGCACCTGACCACAGGAGAGTGCTTCTTAAGCAGCAGTCTGCCTTGATGGAGAGAGGAAGGTGTTCGCCAAGTGCCTCATTTCTCAGAACTCTTGGCAGCCCCGGGGCTCAGCCACTCTGTTTTAATACTGCTCTGAAGATAATGATCTTCATTTTGGCAGAACCTCAAAATGACCTTGATGTTTACGACAGCAAATGAAAATGGTGAACTGGCTGACGGCATTAAACCAGACAATTAATGGCGGGGAAGTAGGAACTCCCTCTCTGGCTAATGCACACATGTCCCTTAGTAAAAGTAAGAATCCATAATCTCATGCTTAAAAAAATTGTATGCAACTTTCAATTTCTCCTCTAATTACATTTTACAACATCGGAGACAGTGTTTTCAGGCTGCTTTAAACACATAAATGATATTCCTCCTTTTGAAAACTGATGTTGAAAAAATAAGGACACATAAAAACATAATCTAAAAATATGGTATTATATGCGGAGTGTTCAGATAGGGTATTTATTTCATGACATCAAAGCAAGGCTTTTTTTTAAACCCCTTAAAAGCCTCATTTAAAGATTAAAAATACTTTTGATTATTACTTTAGAGTTTCTGTTTACCAGTCTAATTTTATTTTTTATCCAATAAAGGAGATTGTTAAAACTACCCATAAATTACCCTATGAAGGCGAAACCACCATTAACCATATAAATCAAGTGAGGATTAAATCACATTCTGCTATTTATAACAAGCTTTTGCTGTGCATTATCCAAAATTGGACTAACATACACTTTGGCTCTTTTCTGACATAATTCATAGAAATGTGGCCTTTTTATGACTTCCATAGCTTTTATTCTTTATTTACTATTGATTATAAGTCAGCCCAGTTTGCCTTGGGACATCAAGTTACTGGTGATTCAGAGTCAACTCAGTTGCAACTGTATTTAGCTAATGTAAAGAAAATATAATAGATGAGTCTCTACAACTACTGGGAAAGCAACAGCTAACTTTAGCTAATTGTGCTTCTTTATGATCTATCAGGGCCTTGGTAATAAAAGTCATTAACCAATGCTTGCTCAACTGTGATCTTTGCTAGTAGAATATATGCCAAAGGAGCTGGCACCCTCCCTGTGCAGATCATGTCCCAAAACTACTAGTCCTTTAAAAAAAAAAAAGCATTAGTAGAAGCAAAGCAACATTGGACATGCCTACCAATTTATGAAAATATCAACTATGTACATTAGAGTCATATAATACATTTTATTCATCTAGCTCTGTACTGTCAAAACAGCTTAAATAATTAAAGATAATATTGGATAGAAAACATTAATGCAGAGAGAATCTTTATTGACATTGATAGCAAAACCTGAGTGTAAAATGCCCTGGATTTCACTGTTCTGAGAGCAATAATGGCTTGTTCTATGGCCATGATATCGCAATCTCTTCTGGCCCCTTCTCCTTTGTGAATAAACAGTATTAATATGCAACTCATATAAATACACATAAAACTCAGAAGGACATGGTACCAGTTATATACTATAGTCTGTAGCTCCTTGAGCGTCTTAGTTTGCTTGGGTTTCTGTACGAGAATACCATGGAATGGGTCATTTCTAAACAGTGGAAATGTATTGTTTACAGTTCTGCAGGAAGGGAAGGCCAGGGTCAAAGCCCTGGCAGATTCACTGTCTGGTGAGAGCCCGCTTCTAAGTTCACACATGCGGCCTTCCTGCTGTCTCCTCTCATGGTGGAGGGGAGGACCACTCTCTGGACCCCTGTCTGAAGGGGCATTAATCCCACTCTGAGGGCTCTGCCCTTATGATCTCACCACCGCACAAAGCCCCACCTCCTACTGCCATCACCTTGGGGTTAGGATTGTCAACGTAGAGATATTAAGGGGATACATACATTCGGACCATAGCATTAACTTTTTTCTCACTTAAATATTTTTTAAATGGTAATAAAGAAACATAAAAGAACCCATGTCCCCTGTTTTGATAATTTTACTTATAAATGCTTATCCCAATGAACACATAAAAATTATGTAGGTAAAGAATTCATATCTCATCTTTTTATATATTAATAAGATGATCTATGGTCCCAACTGCATGGGGAGTATTAAGTATAATTTATATTTCTATTCAAAGGCATAAAGTATATTTTATTTTATTTTTATTTGTGTGTGTGTGTGTGTGTGTGTGTGTGTGTGTGTGTGTGTATGTGGTACTAGGGATGGAACCCAAGGGCATTCTACCTCCAAGCTATACCCTCAGCCTGATTTTATTCTTTTATTTTGAAACATGGTCTCACTAAGTTGCAGAGGGCCTAAGCAGCTGAGGCTGGCTGAAAACCTACGATCCTGCTGTCTTAGCCGCCCAAGTACTGGGATCCTCCTAAGCGTACCCCACCATGTCCAGCTATGGAATAAAGTGCATTTTAAAGAAATATTTACAAGGATTTTATAGTTTCTGTAAATATGTCCATGGAGTGTGTATGAAAAATTGCAGGAACTTCTTTAAAAAAGCAATGTTTTGAGGAGACTCTTTAAAGGGATTGGAGCACTCTTGATGACAACATCTTACTAACACATATTAGACCATGTGCTAAGTAAGTACAAGCATAATACAATGAAACTGGAAGGGGAGGACAACTTTCTTTCTCTAGGATCCCCATGTGCAATGAATTGCTTCTCCTCTGTGACCTTCTAGACCTTTCTTGTGACCTTCTAGATGGTGTGCAATGAATTGCTCTTCCTTTGCGACCTTCTAGATCTTTTTTGTTTTTGAATTGTGGGGCATAAGACCTAGAGCTGTTTTTCTACATCGTGCAACCAGTTTGTTTCCTGTTTATCTCCTTGTAGCCAGAATTAAGACAGTGGTGGTGTGCAGTAATCATAAACACCAGGGTAATGGAATCAAAACAGCAACAACAAAAACAAATAGGCACAGTGTCTTTGAGCAGATTTTCGTGAGGGGGCAGCAAAACATGGAGAAGAAATTAAATTCTCATGCAGCAGGTAATCTGTAGACATCATCGCATTTGACCTTCAGAACAACCCTAAGCTACAAGAATTACTCCGCTTTTTAAACTAAGGAGACTGGAGCTTGGAGCATTTAGGAGGCATAGGTCCCAAGAAATAGATGAGTGAGGAAAACACAGAGCACGGGGTGAGAGAGTTGAAGACACACAGCTGTACATCCAGCCAGTGTAGATGGAGAACTTTTCCAAGTGCAAGTGTAGACAGAAGAGGAAAGCATCCAGCTTTGGAGCAGATAAGATTGAACCATGGCTCTTTCACTAACTAATTGGGTATTTTTATTTATTTATTTATTTATTTATTTATTTATTTATTTTTGCCGTACCAGGGATTGAACCCAGGGGCATTCTACCTCTGCACTACACCCCTGGCCCTATTTTTTATACTTTATTTTGAAACCGGGTCTCACGAAGTTGCAGAGGGCCTCACTAAGTAGAGAGAGAGAGAGAGAGAGAGAGAAACAGGGAGAGAGAGAGAGAGAGAGAGAGAAAGAGAGAGAGAGAGAGATGAAGCTGGCTGTGAACCCGTATCCTCCGGTCTCCGCCTCCCAAAGTACTGGGATTACAAGCATGCACCACCACGCCCGGCCCTTAATTGGGTATTTTTAAAAGAAACAACAGTCCCTGCGTTCCCCAAGATCTCCTTTAAAACAGATAATAATATTTACCTCAAAGGATACTTCATGTATGAGATACAAAGTACTTATTTGGTAGAGTGTCTGGGGCAAAGGAAGGTCTTAAAAAATAGTAAAGTTTAGTCACTTGCTGTGAATCATTGTAAATATAGAAGGATGAACTTGATCCCGTTAAGTTAACCAGTCTGTGGAGCACCTTGGTACAGTACATGGCTTTACGGAAGTTCTTCCTGAGAAAAGTTTTTTGGTACTGGGAATTGGTACTTGGAACTCAGGGGTCCCAAGTTTTTTGGTACTTGGAACTCAGGAGTCCCAAGTTTTTTGGTACTTGGAACTCAGGGGTTTTCTACACCCCTAAACCTTTTTATTTTGAGATTGGGTCTCACCGAGTTATTTAGCGTCTTGCTGAACAGGGTCTCATCAAGTTGTTGAGGGTCTCACAAAGTTGCTGAGACTGGCCCCGAACCTACAATCCTCCTATCTCAGTCTCCCAAGTACTTGGATTACAGGTGTGTGTTACTGTGCCCAGCTATGTTGTATATTTTTTTAATGAGTACTATAAATGTCTCCCCAAATTCTCATTGTATCAAAGCTTCTGCAAATCCACTTCGTCAAAGAACATATAGGCAGTGAATCAAAGGAAAGGTGATTTCCCTTGTTTCCTGGTATGAACGTACATTCATCATGAGACCACGGATTTCTACAAGTGATCCCAAGAAGCATTTCCGGTGACCCTGTACAGCACAATAAATGATCTCACAGGCTGGATTCCCAGGTCCCTGCGCTTGCTGATTGTTTCTCTTTAGTGAGTGTACATCTTCTTCTTCTCTCACCAGCCTGGTCACCTATATTTTCTAATCATTCAACATTGAGGTGGAGATAAAACCTTGCAGGCCTGTAGGTTAGAATATCACTTTTAAATAATAACCACGCCAGTAGAAGGTGTTCCTAGTACCAATGTCTTTAATGCAGTGAGGGAAATACCAGGGGGGTGCTGGAAGGGAAGAGATCAGGCCGTCCATTATGAAATAGGATAACTCAGTTGGCTTCAAGGGCAGCATGCAGGGGAGACACACTTGATTTGTTCATACAGATGTTGGTTTCTTGGAGAGCTGCTATGCCCAATACCCAAAGAAACCTTCAGAAGATAGCTTGGAATAAATGCACTGTTGGCTCCATGGTGCCATCTCTTAAACACGCAATAAGAAATATCGCTATTAAGCTTGAGTGCAGGATGTGGACCACCATTGGACGAATGCAAGATGCTGCATGAGTGTGCCTCCCAGCCCTGGTGCACGCCCTGCCTAGCCTCCTACCTCCTCCATTCTCATTCACCTTTCAAACCCCAGCTTCGATTTCATTTTCGGGTGCAAGAATTTCTTAAATCTTTAGAAAAAAATGTGCACAACATCTGTATCCTCTCAGTGCCCATAAATACAATTCTTGCTGCATTTATCACCTTGTATTTTTTGTGGTACTGGGGATGGAACCCAGATGCATTCTACCTCTCGAGCTACACCCCCAGCCCTTTTTTATTTTTTATTTTGAAATAGGGTCTCACTAGCCGGGCGTGGTGGCACACGCTTGTAATCCCAGTACTTTGGGAGGCGGAGACCAGAGGATCCGGGTTCACGGCCAGCCTCAGCTCTCTCTCGCTCTCTCTTTCTCTCTCTCTCTCTCTCTACCTAGTGAGGCCCTCCGCAACTTCTTGAGACCCGGTTTCAAAATAAAGTATAAAAAAAGTAGGGCCAGAGGTGTAGCGCGGAGGTAGAATGCCCCTGGGTTCAATCCCCGGTACCGCAAAAAAAAAAAAAAAATAGGGTCTCACTAATTTCAAGGCCTTACTCACTAAGTTGCTGAAGCTGGTCTCAAGCTTCCGACCCTCCTGTCTCAGTCTCCCTAAGTACTAAGATTACAGACGTGAGTTACCACGCCCAGCCTTAGTAATTTTTTTTGAGTCAAATAACAGGTGGTTTTGTGATAAGAACCCTTTAGTGAAGGAATGCTTAGACATTGAGACTCAACCCACTGAAAAGTGACTTTTTTCTATATTCATTTATTCAACCATCAAATTAAAAGATCGAGCAGCAGCTATTATAGATACGCATTATACAAATCTCTGGAGATAAAAGAATAAATCAGCTTTCATATTATATTCATAAGCTTGATTCAAAAGTATTTCCTTTGTTATTTTTTGAGACAGCATCAATAGAAAATACTGTTTCATAAGCTAATTTTTCATAATGTAGATTGGCTAATATGTTTAATATAATTTCAGAATGTTGTAAATATTTTTATTTGTAGAAAATTCACTTTTAGGATGCATTAATTTAAAAATATAGAAATCATATCAGCCATTATGAAAATTAAACAGCCTGAAGCCTGAGAAGAGACTTAAATCCCCTCTTCTGTTGTCTTTAGCCTGGCCAGCTTCTGTGATCAAGAGCCTGGTTCAGACTGAGCGGCAGAATGATTGCTCTGCCCTGAAAGTTCTCTGGGTGGAGGGGGTTTCCCAGCATTCATTGAACAGAAGAGAGAATTCCCTTGCTCGTTCGCTGTAGCATTCCAGAATTTTAATAAAACCCAGCTGAGTATGAGGAGCTCTCTGAGCTTTGGTTTTCTCATCACCAAAATAGGTGGGTTGTCAAAGGTTACAAGCCTTCACCTGAGAGGGTCCTTCATCTGCACTCTATCTCACATGCATTGACAGAGTAACCATCAGCGTGCAGGGGAAATGAGGAAGAGCAGGAAGCATTCATGTGACCCAGCCCAAGACCTTCACCATCAGGATGGGTGTAGAACAGTGCTGTTCTCTGAAATAACAACAAATCTGGACTCAGATGCAGATTTACATTTTTTTGTATCTAACATTTATGTCTACACCTCTCTACATGTACCTGTCTGGCCATTGAAATTCAGCATTAAAAGACAAGTAATAAAAGAAGATGTTGATGGGCCAAATATAGATGAAGTCTTTGGCTGCAGGTACCCCCCAATCCTCAATTTGTGTGGTGTGAAAGCAATTGGGATAACTCATTTTAGGGTATCAAGTGTTTGGGTCAGTGATTCTCCAACTCAACTGTGTACCAGAGTCACCTGGAGGGATCATCTCAACACTACCCCAAGATTGTATGACCCAGTGAGCTTCAGGTGGCTCCATGGCTTATTATTTTTCACAAATTCCCAAGAGATACTGATTCTAATAGTTCAGAGACCACACTTGGAGAGCCAAGGGTGGGGACAGACTGGATGAAGGATACCTGTTCTGTATCCCAGTAATGTTTCCTGTCAGTGACAATGGACCACAGCAACTACATTTCCCCACTTGGATTCTTGTGTAATCTTTTAAAACTAAATTTTCCCTTTGAGAGCACAAGCACCCATTCATTACCACCTGTTCTGTACTTGTTTTTTTCGTTGTTATTGCTGTTTGGTTTGTGTGTGTGTGTGTGTGTGTGTGTGTGTGTGTGTGTGTGTGTGGTACTGGGGATTGAACATCATCTGGGCATTCCACCTCCACGCTACATCCCCAGCCATTTATTTATTTATTTACTTATTTATTTATTATTCATAGATTTAGTATTTATTCACTTATTTTATTTCAAAACAAGGTCCCACTAGGTTGTTGAGAGTCTCCCTTGTTGCTAAGGCTATCCTCAAACCTGTGATCCTCCTGTCTCATCCTCCCAAGTACTGGGATTACAGTCATGCACCACCATGCCCAGCTATTTTATTTATGGATCCATAGCCACAATAATTTACTCTACAGGTCACTGTGAATGTACATTTTTGCCCTTGTGTACTTAACTTATAAATAAATAAGCAAAGAATGAATTGGTGAGTGGATGATTGGATAAGTGTGACCTCAATGTTATATTTTTCTTTAGAATCCAAATAAAACCAATGCTTAGCATTAAGAGCATCGGAAGCATAGATCAAAAAATTTTGAGGATAAAGACATAGGTCTTGAATTCATCAATGGACATATTTGGGGATGTCAAGGTTTAATTCCCTCATCCAAGAGTTCATTTTAAAATATTATCTCATAATTAATAATAACGTGTTTCATGCTAAAATTAGATGTACATGTATTTCGGGGAATGACCCAAAGGTACATTTAACGAATAAGTTAATATGACATAATGTTTAAACATTATTACCTGAAGGGATGGGTGGGAGTCTGTATTCTAGAGATCACAGTAATGTCCCAGAATAATTTGTACGTGGTACAAGTCATTCCAAAGCTTCATTTAACTGAGTGTCCTTGGCACTTTGTATCACATTTGGTAAAAGAGCAATTTAGAAATTAATTGTTGAATAAATGTTAAAATGAAATGCATATGATTATGTGATAAATGAGTTTTTATTTTCTTTTTTTAAAAAGAGGCTTGAGGAAAGCAAAATTATATTTCTAGGTTGTCAGTGAAATGAAAACTGAATGACTCGTCCAAAAGGAAACAAGTATTAAAGTCTTCCAAAGCATATGTACATATTTACATAAACAACATAAAATATTGTCATTTGGTTCAACAGTTGAAATTATATCAAGCATATTTTTGTATCTTCTCTTTCCTATTTTTTCTCATAGTAAGTATTTAACATCAGAATCATAATGTTTAAGTAATTACTTATTCTAATTACTTTAGGCAATGAAAGATATTTATACCTTTTTAACAGCAAATCCTTAATTAGCATATTAATCAAAAGATGAATAATTTACAAATTCAGTAACAGATATGAATTATTCTAAAAGAGGCCTCATAAGGAGCTCAGAAAGTTTATCAATTTTTTGAGATGTTCATGGGCATCTAACCAAGAGTGTTACTACCTATGAAATCAACTAGGCAGAAAAATAAGAGTAAGATGCTCAATAGACCAATGATATTTAGGTCCTGATCTCTCCTTTGGCTATATCTGAAAGGAGAAGCAAATTACCCTTGACCAGGACCCTGAGCCCTTCATGAAGGACTTTGGAGGCTTATGCATTCAAGATAGTCCCTTAGAAAAGGACCTAAGATGACTTCACCCAATGGCTGGGACACAGCACACACACGTGTGATCCATTAGGAACACCAGCTCATTCTTTGAACAAACTCCTTTGAACAAACTTGCTATTATAGCCTGTCACAGTTTCTCTCCCCATCTGAGGATTTATGACCATCTCAGTCCACTCAGCCTCACAGTCCGGAAGACACATTTCGGCTCTCAGGGGGTCTGTTGACGCCTCTTTTATTAGGTAGGAGATGAAAGGGTGAGAGTTAGGAACCCTGTCTTCCCCTGGAGGTGGGATTCAGTATACCAGCAGCTCTTATCAAAGAGTCTTAAAAACCTCTTCCCCTGATCTGGTTCTGTGCTCTGTGATTTGGGAATGTTCCTGGATCATGAGAATATTCCGTGGGGTCTTCAAGTGGTTTGTAGATGGTCTATGGTGCAATTCTTCTTTGGAGTTTCTATCTTGGTGCCTCAGTCTACAATGCTAGTACAATGAAATTTATTAATATAAAAGGTGGAGGATGTACAAGATGTAACAGAAGGCCAGAGTCCAGGGGCTACTGCTGGAGATTCACTCCCTGCCTCCAAAACTCTTCCCGGATGCTAGGAGAAGAAATTCCCTCAGCATCTACTTTCTGTAGATACACAATATAGCAGGAAAAGTTTACTCAAATTTCTACTGCCAAAGTTTTTCTTTTTCAAGGAATATTTATTAACTGTATGTTGTCAACTCAAAAGTAAAGATGTCCCTTAGACAGGTGGGGATTATGATGAGATATGGAAGTAAGCAAATCTGTTAAGATTTTAGCACTGAGTATATTTTATGATGCTCTAAACCTCAGAACATGGACAGGCAATATGAGTCAGTGAAACCCAATCTTTGTTCATGGGAGGAGGGAGCAAAGTGCAAATAAAATAAATAAATAGATACTTTGGTGGCTCAACACAAAACGTTTAGTGTTTCTTCCATATAGGGGAAGAGTAATTGATGACAGGAGGAAGGGCTGATTTTGGCACGCCACCACAGAATTACATCTGTTTAACATGTATTATGTTTGGTGACAGAACAGACAAGCTCTAACATAAAGCAATTTCACCAAACATGTGAAGCACGATAAATCATTTGCCTCTAACCAGCAAAACTCAAAGGAGCCAGAACGGAATAAGACCAGACATGTCTGCCACTTTTCTTATCTAACGTATTTATGAAAACATGATGTTATGGTGAGATGTATTTAATTTCTATTCTATAAGATAGTAATTTCAAGCATGCTCTCTCCGCAGTTAATTTGGGACAAAGAGTAAACTTGAAATCCATATTTCAAAACTCTGGGTGGGGGGGACAAAATATACATATTATTCTGAGTAATGTAGAAACATTTTGTCACATGAAATATATTTAAGTGTCTTTTCAATATGACCAAGTTCTAGATGATGTCACCAACAAACAGCTATAAGCCTGGCCTTTCTGACCTTCAGTTCCTGGGCCTTTTAGGAGAAATGATTATTCTTGCCATCTTGAGTGTACTTGGATGCCCCTCCCCCCTCAGCTTACTGTACTCTATTGATGAGGTTACATGCTAATCTCCCCTGAAAGACAAAAATAGTGCAAAATACAACCACCTGTCCCAGCCAAATAAAATCTTATCTCAGGGCACCTTCTCTCTAAACTTCTTTTCCCTCCTAGATTCTACTAATAGCATCTTACCTCTGCCTGTTGATCCAGAGCTTCCCCATCCCTCCTCGCTTTTTTAGGTCCTACCTAGGCCTTTAAAAATAGTGTCTTTATTAAATATCCCCTGGAGTGTCCCCATGTGAGGGTCCCTTTCATTTATTGAAGGGGATTTAACTAAAACTACAGATTTGCAAATGTGTGTATGTGTATAAATACGTTCACATAGGAATATTCATTACATTGGATTGAATTGTGATCCCCTAAAAAATATATCCTTGTCCCAATCACCAGAACCTGTTAATGTGACCCAGTTTGGGAAAAGGGCACTTTACAGATAGTAATTTCAGGATCCCAAGTTGAGATAATCCTGAATTTAGGGTGGGCTCTGAATATAATGGCCGATGTCCTTCTAAGAGAAAGGACAGGGAAATTTGAGACACAGAAACAAAGACAGAAGAGTGTCATGTGAAGATGAACATGAAGAGTGCAGAGAAGTAGCCAGGAGCCAGGAAACACCTGAGGATACCCAAAGCTGGAAGAGACAGGAGCATGGCTTGGTTAACACTCAACTTATCCCCAGATTTCAGGTCTTTAAAACTGGAAGAGAATACATTTTTATTGTTTACATTTAGTTTAGGTTCATTAGTTTGTGTAAATCACAGGGAACTAATACGTTCCAGTATCCATATTAGTATCCATATGTTTGTTTATGTAGGCACAGAACATGTCTAGAAATGGATGGTTAAATCTTGTCATACTGTTACTCCTGCGAGTTGGACAAGTGTGGAATGAGACATCTACTCCTCGCCCACTATTTATGGGTGTGTGTTTAGAATGTAATGACTTTGAAAATTTATAAAAATACATTAGAGAGAGGCTTAGATTGTGACATCCTCTTTGATGAGCAACCCAGTTGACAGTACCTTGAGGACCAGCAGGCTGAGGCCTCAGGGGGCACCAAAGATGTCACCTTTCTTGGTGCATAGTGTGAGCGAAGGGAGTCATGGTGTTTTAGTGTATCTTCTGTTGGAAAATGGTTGGGTACTTTACAAAGAGAGTTTATTCAGCTCACAGTTCTGAAGACGGAGGAGCAAGCATGGTGCCAGCCTCTGCTGGGCTCTGTGAGGGCCTTCTGGCCACGTCTCAACATGGCTGATCACATGTGGTGGGAATGTGTGAGAGAGGGAGAAACCACATGGTGAATGAGGAAGCCAAGGGAATTCTGGGGCCAGTCTTGCTTTTTATTGGAACAATCCACTCTTCGGGGGGCCAGGAGAACTCCATTAATCCCTTCTGATATCTAGTCACCCTCTGCTAGGCCCCACTCCTTAGAGGTTGCACCACCTTCGAATGCTACCACACTAGAAACCAAGCTTCCAGCCCATGAACCCTCAGGGGAGACAATGAGACCACATTTAAACCATAACACTGGGAATGGAATAGGAGATGAAGAGTCCCTTCCTTTCTTTCTCATGCGTAATATTCTCAAGACCACCTTTCTTTGACTTTCACAAACATGGGGGTCAGGGAATCTGGTTCAGGGCCTATAGCAAAATAAATATGCAAGTTACATCCTTAGAAATGCTTTCATTGTAACTAAAATAAACCAGTAACAAAAGGCTGATTCTCTATCGCATGATCTATCAGGGAATATTCATTTATTCTCCATTGACCATAGTAAACAAAATCTATATGGTTGTGCTTCTCTGTCTTTGTCCCCAATTTTATTCTTAATCAGTGCAAGAATCTAAACTATTGGAGGATCAGTATGCTTCGCCTTGTGGTTTTGTAAATATTATATGTCTTCTTTACAAGAAATGTCTTAGTGTACAATTTTGCTGCAGACCATCATTCAGAGACCATTAAGACAAAGTCCAACGTTTATATAAAAAATAAGCACTGTTTTGTTCAGTGGCAAATAGTTCTGGCATATTGTAGACACTTCTGTTTACTTATAGGTAATAGACAGCCAATTTCAAGCAGAAAGAAAAATGTTGTACAGAAAGAGAATTGCATAACCCGGCCACTTTTCCATCCATTTCCCTGAAAATAGGGTTCACATCTCAAACCTCCCAGTCTTGCCTATGTATCTCTGTTTTTTCAAGACAATATCTTTTACATTTCTATTTCACATGATTCTAAGTGAAAAGCCTACATTATTTCAGTCTATTTTGAGATAATTTACTTTGCGCTAATGGTACAAGGATGAGCATATTGATGGTGTAGGTTTCAACATATTGTCGTCTTGGAGAACATCGAGGAAGAGGCCATGAGAGTGTTAGGAAAACACAGTCCATGTCTATAATAAGCTGCTCAAGAGTGGAACTGAAGAGAGAGAAGACCCATTCACTGGGTGTTTTCCCAGCATCACACTAAATACACCTTTAATTTTTTCATTGGGCTGTTTAATCCTTGGTTGCTTTTTCATATCATTTTTTATTTGTTTATTTTTTGTTTTTTTTTTAGCTGATAAACCCAGTAACATTTATTTTTTTATGTTTTTATTGGTGCATTGTAGTCTCACATCACAATGACTATCAGTTTGGTGTTAACATACATGCACACAGCTCTTGGTGTCCCTCCCCCCGCCTCCCCCCCACCTCCCCCCCACATGTAGCACTGAGAATGATGTTGGTATAATCTCATATATACACATTGTTTATGACAGTAATTCCATGGATTCACTACTTTCTTACCCTTCCCCTTCCCTTGCACCACTGAGGTTTCTCCATTGTCATTGGAGTCCCTTTTGTGTCCCCACTACTCCCTAAGTTGCGCATATTAATGAAAACATATGACCCTTCATTTTGTGTGATTGGCTAATCTCGCTTAACATAATGCTCTCC
>PVJS01024941.1:0-28244 GCA_004027185.1 Glis glis
TTACTTAGTATATATATATATATTATATATATATATATATATACACTAAGGAGAGAGACAGAATATAGTCACTTATTATAACAAAACAGGTTCCATCAAGTTTATTATCTTATTTTCACACATTTTTTAAAATGTATTCATCTACCATACAGTCACTCTCTGTTCAACTCTACACATGTTAATTTACAGACCTTTAAAAAATTTCTGAATGCTAGTTTGCTTCATTTTAATCGTCCTTATTTTAAATATCTTCCTTATTTTAATATCTTCCTTATTTTAAAATATGGTGCTTCTTTATGAAAAATGCATTGCATTCCAAACTCTCGGATTCTTTGATCACCTTGATTTAAAAAAAAAAAAAACCTCAAAGCAAAACAAAACAAAAAACAAATCCCTTCCCTACAAAGCTCCAATCCTTAGGACTGCCTTATTCTTCGGCTTGTCATGAGAATAACATTCTGTACTTCCAAAAAACTGAAGTAACTTTAAAAACGACATTCCACATAAGAGCTAGTCAGTAATCCAATTACTCCTTTGGAGTCTTTACTTATCAAACTGTACTGAGCCTTCCTGGGAATCTCTTCGCCTCTAAGAAGAATTTAACAGAACACAGTGAAGTGGAAGATGTCTTTCCCTATGCGGATGATTGTCTCACCTGAGTGACCATAGGTAGAGATGTTTCATTGAGTTTAACTTGATTTTTGTCAACATATGATTTTATACATGGGTGCACTAAATTGTCTTTTCCATTTTCTGACACAGTCAGCAAAAATTATCTTTAGCCCAAGAAAGGAAGTTCCCCTGCGGTCTCTTCCAAAAGTCACTTGTCTGAATCAAAGAATGTCCTTTCAGCTTCCCTGCAGTCTGGCCATTATGTCTTATTCTCCTGTCCTTTCCCTCTGTTTTGACAGCACCAGAAAAGGAAGAAAAAGGATAAGTTTTAACAATTTAACCAAGAGATGACACATGAGAAAAAGATAAAACTGACTTTCCTTTGACCAAATAACCAACTTTATACTAAAACGTTTTTGTCTGAGCCAGGTGTGGTGGCATACTCCTGTAATCCCAGCATTTGGGAGGCTGAGTTAGGAGGAGCATGGGTTCACGGTCAGCCAAAGCAATTTATAGCGAGGCCTTTTGCGATTTAGTGAAACCCTGTTTCAAGATAAAAAATAAAATAGGGCTGGGGGTGTAGCTCAGAGGTAGAATGCCACTGGGATCAATCCCCAGTGAAACACACACACACACACACACACACACACACACACACACACACACATGTTTTTTGTATATGAACATAATTTATAGGACTGTATTAGTTATTTCCTTTCTCTTTTCATTCCTTTCTATTTTCCTCTGAGTACATAATCACCACACTTGTAGCTAAATAAAGATAGATTTATAAAAGCAGGATCTAAAACTTACTTCTCTAAGGAGCAACGGTGAGTACAGGTATTTAGCCATCAATTTTATCCTTCAGCAGCCCAAGGTTATCAGAAAAAAGTAAGAAGGAACCAAAGAAAAATGCATTATCAGTGAAACTATGTAAGAGATATAGCTAAAAATTCTAAGTTATGTATCAATCCTGCCAAAAGCAAGATGGTATCTGGCAAGAAATATTGATGGGAAGTAACCACCGATGAGGCAGAGAAGAACAGAAATGGAGGAAAATTTCCAGGCATGGTGGTGTTCAAAAGGTATCACCAAATTTGCACAGGTACAGGGGGAAAGAGGAGAAAGGAGAAGCTGCCTGAGTCCTGAGCAGGAATAGCATCCAATGTGGTGACAGGTCTCAAAAAACTTAGAAAAACTAGCTGGGTGTGGTGGTAGCACATGCCTGCAATCCCAGTACTTGGGAGGCTGAGACAGGAGGATTGTAGGTTCACAGCCAGCCTCAGCAACTTAGCAAGACCCTCAGCAACTTAATGAGACTCTGTTTCAAAATAAAATATAAAAATAGGGATGGAGGGCATAGCTCAGAGGCAGAATGCCCCTGGGGTCAATGCATAGTACCAAACACAAAATAATTAAATCATAGAAATGTGAAAATATTTTTCAAATTATACGAGAAGTTTAAAATGAAAGTTTTCTCCCTGTCCAAGTCCATTCTGAAGAAGTAAGGCTTTTTAGAGTTTCTATGATTTAGTTTGAGAATGAGATCACTGTTGTCACCATTGAAACTAATACTAAAACTCATACTAAATCCAATTGGCTAGACATCTTGCCCTTTCTTTCTGCTTCTTCCCTGGGCATAGTGGCAATTCAAGTAATTGCATTATCACCTAATGCTTGGGTACAACTTGACCCAAGAAGAAGGTTGTCTGTGCTCTCCTAAAATACAGGAGCAACTCAATCCTAGAAAGATGCTTGGATTTATTTCTTGAAACTACTTCCGGTAACAATTATTGTACAACTTACAGTTCTAGAAGAAAAGAAAGGATATACCTGCACTTTTTTTTTTTGTAACAGAGAGAGGCATTCTACCTCTTAGTTAAACTCCCAGCCAATTTATGGAACCAACCTAGGTCTCCATCAACAGATGAATGGATTACAAAATTATGGGATATAAACACAATGGAATTCTATCAGCAATAAAGAAGAACAAAATAATGTCATTTTCAGGAAACTGGATGGACCTGGAGAACATTATGTTACGTGAGATTAGTCAGTCACAGAAAGTGAAGGGTCACATGTTTTCTGTCTTATGCTGAAGCTAGGGAGTAAGAAGGACTTCAGATAATAGAGGAGAAACCCTAGTGGAGCAAGGGAGGCAGTCTAGGGAAAAGTGGGTAGGTGGTGGTGGTGGATATGCATGTATCACTGTGATATTCTGACTTCGTACCTATGGAAAGATACCCAGAAGTGGTATAGTTGGGTCATATGGTGGATTCGTTTTCAATTTTTTGAGGAATCTCCACACTAATCTCCATATGGGCTGTACTAATTTGCAATCTCACCAACAGTGTAGAAGAGTTCCTATTTCCCCACATATACACCAGCATTTATTGTTTTGTGACTTCTTATTCTTGCCATTCTAATTGGAGTGAGATGGAATCTCAGTGTAGTTGTGATTTGAATCTCCCTGATTGCTAATGATGTTGAACTTTTTTTCATGTATTTATTGGCCATTTGTATTTCTTCTTTGGTGAAGTGTCTATGTAGTTCAATTGCCCATTTCTTGGTTAGATTATTTGGGTTTTTTTTAATGTTAAGTCTTTTAAGTACTTTGTATATTCTAGATATTAGTCCTCTATCAGAGGAATAGCTGGCAAAGATCTTCTCCCATTCTGTAAGCTCTTTGAACTCTTGATGGTTTCCTTTGATTAGCAGAAACTTTTAACACTCTCCACCAGCATAGTTTGGGCCTGGTGATCATGCATGCCAATGATCAACAGAACGCAATGTGATCAAAACCAGCAGATCAGTGGTGGTGTCCCTGGGCCATCAAAGCTCAGCAAGGTGGGCCACAAGCTCGGAACATAGTAATCTCTGGACCCTGCTGAGCTTATTCCCAGTGACCACAGAGGCCAGAGGTCATCACTCTGTAGGGTTTCATGGGTTCGCAACCAGCAAAGCAAAGGAGGTGTTTGTGGGGCATTAAATCCCAGTCAACAAGTACCAGACTCTGAAGGGAACATCATAGTCTCTGGCCTTGCTGAGTTTTGGCCTGGAGAACATGGTGACCTGCAGCCAACCAGAGAATCCTGTTTGCCTACACTGACTAAGAACTATACCCTGTTAAAGAGGTTCTGGAGGACAAACTCAAAAGTTTGATTATATAAGACAGATTCATCAAGGCAAAGCTATATCCCCAACATAGGCCTTATTTTAAAGTGATAACAAATAGGCATTAAGACTCTCACACAAACAGGAATAGGATGCCAAGACAACAGAGGTACAAACCTGAGAATTCTGAAAACATGAGAATGAATATCAATGAAGAAACAATGAGCTCCCACAACTCAACAAGGGAGATCACCAATACTGAACTGCAGGAAATGCCAGACAGAGAATTCAGAATTTTGATTTTCAATATGATCAAAGGCTTCAGAAATGAAATCAGAGGGGCGTATAGTTTATGAAAGAACATACTCTTAAAGGAATTGAAGCCCTAAGAAAGAACAAAAAGAGGCTTTGAGCGAAATGAAGGAAACAATAAATGAATTGATGACCTCAATAGAAACTATCTCTGGCAGACTAGATCACATGGAGAATAGAGTCTCACTCTTGGAAGACAGCCCATTCAAAATTGATCACACAATCAACAATACTATTTTTAATTTTGAAACAGGGTCTCACTAAGTTGCTGAGAGTCTCCTCATTAAATTTCAGAGGCTGTCCTTGAACCTGTGATCCTCCTGTCTTGACCTTGCAAGTACTGGGATTACAGGCATGTACCACCATCCCCAGCCAATACACTTACTTTTAATTGGGTAAGCTTATTTAAAAAACCATTTTAAAATTAATGGGCACAGTGTAAAGAAACAAAGCATGGACAGAGGACTCCAAGGACTGGCAAGAGCAGGCTGGCCACACTTCTCGGCCTCTTGAGCAGACTCCTGGTTCTGGTTGGAGGAAGCACTATAATCTCAGGCAATCAAGTTTGGAGGAAGCTAGGGGAACATGCCATACTCACTCTCCTCTGCACCTCTCCCTTCCTGCAAGTTCCCATTAATCAAGTCCAATTAGAAGCTAAAAGACATGGAAGTCCATCAATGTAGTCAGTATCCATGCACCAAGGTAGGAAAAGTGGAACTTGGAACAGGAGAGGGAAACAGACAATATCCAGCACAGCTCGTGCTCAACTTCAGATGTTTTCTGTACCATTTGTGATATTCAAGCATACCATTGACCTGATTATTATAATGACCTTGTGATATGTTATATGAGGTTATGCTAACTGGGCCTCTTGGGAGGTTCGTAGATGCTAGTTATTCAATACCACCAATGTTGCAACTTGACCTCTTTATTGTTATCTGGGTGATATGTAGTCCACCAAAGTGTAAAAATTAAGATATACAGGAGGATTTCATTGTAGAATGGAAATGTTTGTTTGTCTGTTTGTTTGTTACTGGGGGTTGAACCCAGGGGTATTCCACCTTTGAGCTATACCCTTAGCTCTTTTCATTTTTTATTTTGAAACAGGGTCTTGCTAAGTTGCTGAGAGCCTCCCTAAATTGCTGAGGCTGGCTTTGTACCTGTGATCCTCCTGTCTCAGCCTCCCAAGTACTGGGATTAGAGACGTAGGACACCATACCTGCCTATAGAATGGAAATGTGTTTATAATAGTGAGTTCAAACAGGACCAGAAGGCATGACAAACTTCACAAACAGGTGGCTCTGAGTGTCATGGTACAAGCTCCTAACACCTATATGTCTCTCTTTCAACACAACTCTTTACTTGTGGTAAGTTTTCTATGACTTGATAGGGGTCTGGAGTTCTGCTTTGCATTGGACCTAGACAGTACTCAGAGACCACACAAAGATGGAATCACTTTGGGAGCCACCCTGAGAGCCCTAGTAAGGGGAAATTTTCTAGATATTCATATGCTTTGTCAGTAGATAGTGTTCCATTTTATGTAAAGTGAGAAATAACTTGAAGGATGTGTCTTTAATAACGCACGAGCAGTGGCTAATCAATTGGAAATCTAGCCAGGTAAATAGCAACAACAAAATTGAAGTGTGTTCACAAAGTGATTCAAAGCAGATCACTTTGAAACACAACCAGAGGACATCTGCTTTGAGAAGACTATCAATAGCAGAGTCAGAAAAATAAGCTGTTCTGTGGGACAACCTCTTGCGTTGGTTGAGTGCCGGCTCCATGGGACTATATGTAAATTGACTACACATGAAACCTCACAGCCAGGCATGGTGGTGCACACCCCTCATCCCAGTACTTGGGAGGCTGAGACAGGAGGATCTAAGGCTCCAGGCCAGCTCTCAGTAACATAGTGAGACCGTTAGCAACCTAAGAAGACCCTATTTCAAAACAAAAATAAAATGTAGGGGTATAGCTCAGAAGTAGAATGCCCCTAAATTCAATCCCTAGTAACGCACACATATACAGATACACACACACACACACACACACACACACACACAATGAAACTTTACAAAGCCAAGAGACAAAATCAAGGATATTTAGATATATAAGGAGAGAGAAATAAATTTCACATTTTATTGACAATATTTTAAATATAATAGAGTAGGCCAGGCATGGTGGCGTACACCTGTAATCCCAGTACTTGGGAGGCACAGAAGAGGATCACAAATTCATGGCCAGCCTCAGTAACTTAGAGAGGCCCTCTGGAACTTATTGAGACCCTATTTCAAAATAAAAAATAAGATGGGCTGGGGATATAGCTTGGAGGTAGAATGCCCCTGGGTTTAAACCCCAGTAAAACAAAAATAATAATAATAATAGTAGTAACAATAATAAAAATGATAATGATAATATTGGAGTATAATTTTTGGTAATAATGGATCTACTGCTTCAGAATGGAATTCTTTTAGGAGGAGATAACACTTTAATTAGAGTTCAGAGTTAGTGTTCTTTATAATCAAAATCTATTGGAAATGTTCATTCGTTAATTCTGATCTGTAATGAGATTTAACATATTCTGTCTTTGAAACTGTCTTTTCATACAGATATTTACAGCCAAATGCTGATATAATTCGATGAGCATATCATCCTAATTGAGCATATTCATCAATTTGAAGGCATGTATAGAATTCTTTTAGATTCCTGCTTGATATCAGCATTTTAGCATGTCGTTACATTGCATATTAATTTGTTCTTAATTGAAGGTTAGGCAAAAGGTCCTCAATTGCACAATTAAGTGGATTGTTAAGTATGGAACTTTTTTTTCTTTTGCACTTGTGCTGAGGTCAAAAAATGCTGCTAGAACTGGAGTTTGAGTTCAGAAAATATATTCCATGCAAATTTATGTGGGAATAGAGATCTCACTTCTTGTTTTAGCTTTTGACAGCACAAGAAATATATGAAGCAGCTTGACATTACTTGTGATTCAAACGATGTTTATTGTTGAAATAACTTTACTGTACTGTGAGTTTCACATTTAAGTGCATTGTTTGCCTTATAAGCGTAGGTTCACTTACCCAAGAAACGGCCAAGCGTGCAGCCAGCTAGAGCTCTTTTCCCAAACCTTCCCGTGTTTAGCTATTGTGACTGAAGGCTATTACTCATCAGATGAATTTTAATTCTGGCCTTGAGCTCAAAAATTCACAACAAAACTTTACCACTGCTAAGCCATCAAATTGCTGGTGTGGGTGGTGGGGGAAAGTAGCATCTTCACTCTTTTCTGACAAAAAATGCACAGAACAATGGCTAACTAACAATGAGAGCAACTGAATTTTAGTTTTGACATGACTGTTCAATAAGACACCATAGACTGAAACATCTTCTGCAAAGTTTCTGCCAATGAGTATTACAATGAATATCCACAATTTTTAATCAACTGATATTTGCATGAGCATTGCAAATTTGTCCCACTAAGCCTTTCTCTATCCCACACATTCTTTCACCACCATTGATTATGATACATCTTAGCAGATTTCACTTCAGGTTGTACTATTTTTGCTTTTATTTTTTATTTATTTATTTTAT
Source organism: Glis glis (assembly GCA_004027185.1). Lineage (NCBI taxonomy): Eukaryota > Metazoa > Chordata > Mammalia > Rodentia > Gliridae > Glis > Glis glis. The sequence continues at coordinate 7,627 of PVJS01024941.1, forward strand.
TGGTTTTTATTTTTGCAGTACCGGTGATTTAACCTGGGGCATTCTACCTTTGGGCTACACCCCCCACCCTATTTTTATTTTTTATTTTGAAACATACTTAGTGAGGAGGGCCTCACTAAGTAGCTGAGGCTGGCCGTGAACCCAGATCCTCCCAATTACTGGGATTACAAGCATGCGCCACCATGCCCGGCTTATTTTTTTTGTTGTTGTTGCATCGTAATAATTAACCATCATGTAGTTCAGAGTGATAGGGACATACATGCCCCCAGCACTTAGTGAGCTTCCCCCAGCTCCACCCTACTCCTTCTCTTTCCCCCGAGATTGGCAATGATAAATTTATGTATGTACATCGTGTCAATTGAAGTATTTCCTTTATCAGATCTACCTCCTCCCACCTGCCTCCCTCTCCTAGACCCCCCCCATCCCTTCACCGGGTTTCTCCTCTTTTTTCTGGAGTCCCTTTTGTATCCCAATTTCTCTCTAGCCTCCACATATGAGGAAAACTGATGACCCCTAATTTTTGATGACTGGCTGATTTCACTTAGCATAATATTCCATCAACAGATGAATGGATTAGGAAATTATGGGATATGCACACAATGAAATTCTATTCAGTCATAAAGAAGGAAAAAATTGTGTCATTTGCAGGGAAATGGATGGAACTAGAGAACATTATGCTAAGTGAGATTGGCCAATTACTGAGTGTATTTAACTTCTTCGAAAATATTCTTATATATAGTTGTTTCATGCACTCTATAGAGTCCCTGTTCTCGATATTTTATATGAATTGAATCACATAATATGCGGTCCTTTGGGATTGGTAGTCAGTTTTTCACCACTATGAACAAAATGCCTGAAAAATGCTTTTAAGGACGAAAGGTTTATTTTGGCTTATGGACTCAGTGGTTTCAATCCATGCTCAGATGGCTCCATTGTTCTGGGCCCCAGGTGAGGCAGAACATCATGGCAGGAGGGTGTGGTGGAGGAAAGCTGCTCTTCTCCTGGCAGTCAGAAAAAAGAAAAAGAGGGAGGAGGCCAGAGACAAGATATAGTCGCCAAGGGTACAACCCCAGTGACGTACCTCCTCCAACCATGCCCCCTGTGCCTGGAGTTTCCCCCACCTCCTAGTTGTCAATTCATCCAACAATGAATTAATCCACTAATAAGGATAGAGCCCTCATGAACAATCGTGTCCCAAAAGCTCCACCTCTGAACACTGCCCTAATGGGTACCAAGCCTTCAATACATGTGCTTTGGTAAGATGGTCCTGATGCAAATCTTATTATTTCACTTAGCATGCTACCTGAATGTATGCTACAAAATGGTAGCTACTACGAGCGTTCTTTATGATGCATAATTGCAATTGTATAATTACAATATACTTACAAAAGTATATTTAAAATGCTATTCAAGCCAGGCATGGTGGCGTATGCCTGTAATCCCTGGGATTACAGCTGGGACAGGAGGATCCTAGATTCAATGCCAGCCTCAGCAATTGAGCAAGGCCCTCAGCAACATAGTGAGACCCTGTTTCAAAATAAAAAAATAAAATCAGGCTGGGGGTGTAACTCAGAGGTAGAATGCCCCTGGGTTCAATCCCCACTACCACACACACACAAAAAAAAATGCTATTCAAAAATCATAAGATTTTTGTATGTTTCACAAGAGAGAGACAAGGGTCCAATTTTATTCTTCTACATGTGGATATCCAGTTTCCCCAACATTATCTATTTAAGAATCTCTCCTTTCTTCATTGTGTGTTCCTGGCACTTTTGTTGAAAATCAATTGACTGTAAGTACTTGTATTTGTTTCTGGGCTTTCTATCCTGTTCCATTGCTCAATGTGTCCATTGGTATGCTAGTGCTATGCTGTTTGGATTACAATAGCTTTATAAAATATTAGACATCAGGTAGTGTGATATCTCCAGCTTTACTCTTTCTGCTCAAGACTGCTGTGGTTATCTGGGATCTTTTCTGGACCATATCAATTTTAGGGTTATTACAAACTAATTTTAAAACAGACAAAAGCAGTAAAAAATCAATGATAATATCAGATAACCCAATTAAAAATTGAAAAAAAAGAGTTAAGTTCCACCAAAGAAGGAATATCAATGACAAATACATAATGAAAAGATGTCCAACATCACTAGTCATTAGGGGAATGCAAACTAATAAAATCAAAATGAGACTCTCCTATATACCTATTATAATAGCTAAAATAAAGAATACTAACAATATAAGTACTTGAAAGAATGCAAAAAAGGGAGCCTCTCCTACTTTCCCTGTGTGTGTGAGGAGAGGGGGTACTAGGGATTGAATTTAGGGACTTCTACCTCTGAGCTACATCCCCAGCCCTATTTTTTTTTTAATTTTGAATCAAGGTCTCACTAAATTGCTGAGGGCCTCACTAAATTGCTGAGGCTAACCTCAAGCCTGTGATCCTCTGGTCTCAGCCTCCCAAGCACTGGGATTACAGGTATGTTCCACCATGCCTGGCTTCATACTTTGCTTATAAGGATGCAGAATGGTATAGTAACTAATACATCCTTATACCTGAGTGGGATCGATGTTTGAGCAAAATATGAGACTGGATGGGACTGTATTATGCACAGTTGTAAATTTGTTTGAACTATAATTTAAAGGGGTAATGAGATATAATTTTGGGATTTAAAGTTATTCATGGGAATTTCCTAATTTGAATTTATTTATATTCATATTTGTGGTATCTCTGCTGTTGACAATGCATTATTTTAGCATTTTTCTTCTATCATTTGCTATAAATATAGTCTCGGAAGAGCTATATTTAACAATATAACTGATCACATTTTGTGAAATAGAATAGGGAATAAATTTTTGTTCCCTTGGACAGAGACTGAAAGAATATGCCTCATTCAATTGCCTGCATTAATAAATGAAATTTTGTTTTATTTTCCAATTTTAAAATATTCCTCAGGTATTGTATTAGATAAACTATGTAGATTTTTACCAAATCTGAAAGGTACATTTTAGTCTGTTTAAAACTACTGTCAGCACAGGTGTGTGTGTGTGTGTGTGTGTGTGTGTGTGTGTGTGTGTTACTAGAGATTGAACTCAGGGACATTCTACCTCCAAGCTACACCCCCAGCCTTATTTCATTGCTTATTTTGAAACAGGGTCTTGGTAAGTTGCTGAGGCTGGCCTCGAACCTGCAATCCTCCTGTCTCTGCCTCCCAAGTACTGGGATTCCAGGCATGCACCGCCATGCCTGACTTAATTTTAGGATATATGAAATTCCTGTTGAGAATGTCCTGGACTATAAAAAGACATGCATAGCTGTCACTTCAGAGACATATGAGAGATTGATTCAAATACCCTGAATAGAGAACGGTGTTATATAAGAAGCCAAATCAATTGTGAAAACTACATATTGTTCCAAGATCCATTTCCATGACTATTGCCTCATTAACGCGTATGCTGGTCTTCTAAATCAGAAGCCACCTCTCTCTCCTTTAAAGTTCTGCAGCACTTCATACTATTTTTGTCATAAATCACAATCTTTCTTATTGAAGTGTCTTATTCTGTGATTAAACTGTGATTTATTTGAATGTGGTAACTATGTCATTTTTTGAACTCCTGACAATATCTGTAGTGGCATCTAGTACAAAGTAAATGCTCAATAACTGGTATTTGGGGATCGATGTAGACTTTCATAATTATTTTTTGATAAGTACAACATGCAATGAATAAATTGCAAAAAATAAGGTGAATATAGCTTTATAAATATTTCAAAATGGCATACAATCCTGTAGCCAGCACCTAGATAGAGGTGCAAAGCCTTAGCCGCTGGGTAACTGCTTCTCTAATACCCCAATCTCACTACCCGCCATCACAAGGTTCACCACTGTCTTGACTTCAAATGACATAGATTAATTTTGCCCACTTCCAAACTTTCTATAAATGGAAGAATACCAAATATACTCTTCCATGCCTGGCTCTTATTCACTCAATATTACATTTCTGAGATTCATTCATATTACCGTTCATTCACTTACATTACTGTATAGATCTACTATTCAAAGTGGGGTCCCTGGACCAGTAACATCAACATTAGCTGAGATCTGTTTAGAAATGTGAATTCTCAGGTCCCACCCTAGACCTGCTAAATCAGAATCTCTTGGGTTGAGGTCCAGATATCTGTGTTTTATCAAAGAGTCCAGTTAATTTTCATGCCTGGTAGATTTTGAGAACCATGACTATATAGTATGGCTGCTCCCCAACTTCTGATGGCTTAACTTAAAATACTTTACAATGGTGTCAAAGCAATTCAGTGGAAACCACACTTCCGATCTTAAATTTTCAATCTTTCCCCAACCTAACAATATGTGGTATGATAATCTCTGGTAATGCTAAGTAGATACAGAAAGCCACAAGGTAACAACTGGTACTCTACACTGTAGTCTGTTGCTAAGCTATGATTTTGACTGGTTAAATGTATTGTCATTTATTTGCACAAATATATTAGTATGAATTATAGATAGTACAAATAGGAATAAATATCTATATGTAAATAAATGCATATATCTTAATAAATATATATCCATATAAAAATCTCTATATATTAAATTATGTATTACTTTATATGTGTATTAAATGATTTTATGTGCATATATTGCATGTGTATATTGTGATGTACACATATATGTGATATCTATGTGTATTATACATGTAGTATACATGCATCGTGATATGCACATTTGTGCATATGCATGTGTATATGTGATATACATATGTATGTGATATCTAAGATATATACAAGTTATTTATGTACTATGTATAGGTGTATGCGTATACATCTCCAAAAGTAATATCAATGTAAATATATATTTGTGTAATAAGTCATTCAGACTGGGATTTTTCAGTCCAGACCAATTGGCTTCAGAGGCCACAGTATGTCATCAAGCTTCTCCAATTTCTCTTCACATCCCTACTGCCCAGCACATTAGTGATGGCAAAGAATGTTGGGGAAGGGGTAGAAGACTGGAAGCGGTAGCACAGAATCACAGAGGAGTTTAGAAATGAGTATTTGATTGTGTCACCATGACTGTAATACTAAATCATCATAAAATGTTTTACAACCAAATATAAACCATTAACTTTTGCTAACTGTCAACAATGCGATGCATTTCAGTTTGTTCTCCTCCTGCTACTACAATACTCATTCAAAATCAAGGTTTATTCAGTGATGTTTATAGAAGGAGCCAAATTAAATGTTATCTTTGAAACCTAGATTTGTGACAACATGAATAACAAGGATTAAGTATGTAGAGGTACCAGAGAACACCCAAAATGTTTAAAATAAACCTTAAGCCAGGCACAGTGGTGCAAGCCTGTAATCCCTGTACTTGGAAGCCTGAGACAGGACAATCACAGGTTCAAGGCCAGAGCACAGTAACTTAGTGAAACCCTGTTTCAAAATTAAAAATAGGCTGGGGGTGGGTGTAGCTCAGTAGTAGAATGCCCCTGGCTTCTCTCCTTAGTATATCCTCCCCCCACAAAATAATCAACTTAGAATATGTTTTCCTTTATTTTTCTTGAAAAATTGATGCCCAACTAGAATATATTAATCTGAGGAAGGAGAAAATTCATTTTAGAAGAAATCTAAAACACAGTTTAGACATAAATTTCTGGTACGTTAAAGATATGCACAGAGTACCAGCCTGACATTTCGTCTTGTGTTTCCCAAAGTCCTTTATTTTTTCAATTAATACAAAATGCTCCAGATATAACTCTCCAAGATACATTTATACAGTCAACAATGATGCTTTTCCTCCCTTTATTCCTCAAAGTTGGAAGAGAAAAATGGTGTTTTAACCAAGGGTGGGACAAGAATCAGCAGCAGGTTTGGAGGCTGAGACAGGAGGATCACAAGTTTGAGGCCAACCGCAGAACTTAGCGAAGCCCTCCACAACTTAGTGAGACCCTGTTTCAAAATTAAAAACTAAAATAGGGCTGGAGGTATAGCTCAGAGGTAGCACACCCCTTGGTTCAACCCTCAGTACCAAAAATTAAAAACTAAATAAAATCATAACAACAAAAGAACTTTAGGGATATATTTCACCTTCCTAATAAATGCAAGTATGTATATCCTTAGTCCAAGAAAACAGTAAGATGAAAAGTAGCCTATATTTTTTTCTAAGTAGCTGCCACCCAACACTTTTGAAATTAAGGAAATTCACCAGCCAGGTAATTATATTATTTCAGAGACGTTTTTCTCGTGGCAGAATAACAATCGAGTTGATATAATTTTAGTTCCCAGCTGGCAGTGTCACTCGCGTGCTGATAGATACCTGTTTTGAATGAATTGACAGATTGCTAAAATGTTGTTTTTCAGTTGTTATCTGTTAATTTAACTTTGAAAATAGATGCAAAATTCAGTGATAAAGAGTACCCTGAAGAAACCAGAGGCAAGCAAATTCTGCTCATTGCAGATGTATGGTAATTAACCCTTTGTAGCAACCTGGTTCTGGATAGGACTAATAGCTTCTCAAAAGGGAGGGTTATTCCTTTTCTTTTTCTTTTTCTTTTTTTTTTTTTTTTTGGTTTTGGGGATTGAACCCAGGGGCATTCTACCTCCAAGTTCCACCTCCAGCCCTTTTTATTTTGAAATGGAGTTTTGCTAGGTTGCTGAGAGTCTTGCTAAGTAGCTGAGGCTAGCCACGAACCTGCGACCCTCCTCTCTCAGCCTCCCAAGTACTGGGATTACAAGTGTGTGTCACCACACCCGGCAAGGGACGTTCAGTTCTTAGTCACGTTTATCCCATAGATGTTTAGCTCCCAGGACAAAAGTTCTTGATGCCTATTGAAGCAAACCGGTGCTAGCACAGGCGTAAATCTCTGGATTGCTCAAGTGGTTTGGAAAATAAATTCACATGCAGGGATTCTGATGGTCCAGAATTCTTTTAGGGTTATTGGACACTATACAGATTTAGAAACTTAGGTAGGAAAGTGTAATAAGGCATAGTTAGTTGGTAGCTGATGTAATTTACAGTTAGAGTCCGTAGCTGAAGCAACTCCATGATTGTTACTAAGGGCAACTCGGCTTTGGCTATAGAACAGGGGAGTTCTTTCTAAAAATCAAACCGGGATACGGGCACATAATTAACGATCTGTTGGAACTAACAAAATGTACTGTAGAAACTAATTGTGCTATTGTGAACGCTAACGGCCTATTCTTGCTTCTGGACTTTCAATATGCGTGGCTTGCTTGGCGTACCTGAATACTATGGAAACGGTAGGGGCTTTCCACCCCCTGCTATGGGAGCCTGTCATGAACTTCAGTTTGCATTCTGGGCTTGTATTAAATCTCACCCTATATAAGAGGATGCTGGAGGCAGTCGGCACCACACTTGGTCAAGATACCAGGGTGGTCTGCGCTGCCAGTTTCTTTTAATAAAGACTCTCAGTTGGCAACTCTTGAGGTCCGGTCAGTCTTGTTTGGGAGGTCTTGGCCCTATAGCATAAGGATGTTCATTCTTTTTCTCTATCTATAGCTATTTCTCTAATTTTTAAAGATTTGTTGTAAATATCTGCTTTTATTGATTTTTTTTTGTTCACCTTCTACCCACGCTGGTGTTATTTATGTTAGTCAGTTTTCCATTACTTTTTTTTTTTTTTGCAGATTGAACCCAGGGGTTTCTACCTTTGAGCTACACCCCCGGCCCTATTTTTTATACTTTATTTTGAAACCGGGTCTCACAAAGTTGTGGAGGGCCTCACTAAGTAGCTGAGGCTGGCCGCGAACCCAGATCCTCCGGGCTCCGCCTCCTAAGTACTGGGATTACAAGCGTACGCCACCATGCCTGGCTCCTGTTTTTTCATTACTTTTTTTTTAGGTCATCCCAGCCTGGCCACATGATCTTCTGAATTGACAGGAATATATCAAAGATTTTAAAGCCCCCTGTGAACATTTCATTTTCCAGCATTTCTTTCCTTTTACTTTTTGTTTGTTTGTTTGTGGTTGTTACTGGGTATTGAATCCAGGGGCATTCTACCTCCAAGCTACACCCCCAGCCCCTTTTATTTTTTGTTTTGAAACAGGCTTTCACTAGGCTGTTGAGAGTCTCGCTATGTTGCTGAGGCTGGCCTCAAAACCTGCAGCCCTCCTGTTCCAGCATCCCAAGTACTGGAATTACAGGCATGTGTCACTGTGCCAAGCTTCCAGCATTTCTTTGTAAAGTTATTTTTGGTTCAACTCACGTCTGCGCCCAATGCATCCCCACGTCTAGCAGCTATGAAGTCACACAATTACCAGTGATTATTTTTGGCAAGTACCTTGGGTTTAGGACTGTTCTCACAGAGAGTTTTGAGACAGGTCAAATAAAGACAAACCCTGAGACTAGGTCTATCCAAGAAGCTGATATTTGGGAAGCCAGCATTCCACACTTCCTTTAAGAAAGCTAGCTCAAATTTTTGGTGACACATTGACATTTTTCCCTAAGTCAACTGTGAACATTTATATATACCTACAGAAGAGATAAAATGGTTCCAAAATAGCAAATATAAGGAGCGGGGTTTTGTGTATGGGGAAACATCAATGTCTACAGTATTCTATAGGACACTGTACCAGAGGCTGGTGGGCCCCATTCCTATCACCTCACTACCCAGCATTTTCTTTCTACTCTCTGACCTACTCCTCATTTGCATTTAAAATCCTCCCCAGGTGTGGCTACTTGATCTTAAGCTTTCTAGTCTTTAGAACCATGAGCCAAAAATAAAAATAAAAATGCTTCTTTCTTTGATAAGTTACCCAGTCTCAGGTATTCTGTTACAGCAACAGAAAATGGACTACATATCCATATAGCAGAATACCAAAATCAAGATTCAAACTGGGCATGGTGGCAGATACTTATAATCCCAGTACTTGGGAGGCTGAGACTGGAGAATCCGGGTTCATGGCCAGCCTCAGTTACTTAGTGAGGCCCTCTGCAACTTAGTGAGACCCTGTTTCAAAATAAAGAATAAAAAGTAGGGCTGGGGGTGTAGCCCAGAGGTAGAATGCCCCTGGGTTCAATCCCCAGTACTGCAAAAAAACAAAAAAAGATTCAATTCAGAGAGTTACTTGGTTATGTGTGATGGATTCACAACCTGATTTTGTCTTTTATGTACTAGGTATAACATTGACTTTTAAAGGCTATCCTTCTAAGTTCTGACCATAATGACATACAGGAGACCAGAAATGCTTCATCCTACCTAAGTGTGCGACTCCCATTGAATCTCCAACACCTGTGCAATTGGGTCGTCTCCCTCGGTATTTCTAGAAAACTCTTCCATGAGAGAATAAACTTACAAGAGGAAGTCAGTTTTCTCATATCCAATTTCCATCTCCTATCACAGATTTATAAGGTGAGTCAGATCCCAGGAGACCTTAGGAGAGGTAATTACAAATTCAAATATTGAAGAAGAATGATCAAATGCAAATAATTTATGAGATTTTGCAAGCAAAAAAATCTATAGAAATCATACTTGGAAATGAGTCTTGAGGGTTCTAGAAAAAAAGGAAAATTTAAAACAAAACTGAATTTATTGATAGGCGTTAATTCATAATCCACTATGGTGCCTGAAATGGTTTAAGTGAGTCTAATTGCTGAAGTGATTAGCAGACTACTAACTGAAACAGATTCAGTTATGACCAAGGAAAATAATTCACCATTTTAAAAATTCCTTTAGTAAAAGGAATAAAAGGAATTTAAAAGAAAATGAAGTCCTGGTAAAGAAACATTAGTCTGGATTCATTCAGTGTTTAGTTAAGTAAGACTTTATTTATCCTTTTTCAGTACCTCTAAGATAGTTTCTTAAAACACTGAGAAATGCAGTGGTGAAATCAGCATTACCAGCATTTTACCAGGTGCTGAGGGCTTGATTCCTCTAGGCTGACTGAAGTGCTGGTGAGAGACGCTGAGGTTGAAATAGACTTCCAGAAATGGAGGCTGGTCGCTGAAGTTCTAAAAGTGAGGGGAATTCTGATTCGGGGTCTAACATATAAAGAGCTTAGAAATTGTCACTCCCATACTGACAATAAAAAAATTTTTAAATAATCTGAAAAGCAGCACTTTGTTTTAGACTCATCAGAGAATTGAGGTCACAAGGTAAAATTCATCCTCAAAATCTGGAGAGACAGACAAGTACACAGACTATCAGGAAAGATCAATCTACGTGAAGCAGATACCCCCTGAAGCCACCAACTGGTAGGAATATGTCAGTGGTCATTTATGTAAGTGGTATATCTAGGAGTTGAAAGTGGACTAGCTTGAGTGCAGATTAGCTCCGGTTTCAAGACGGCTCCACAATTATGATGGTTTTAATTCTGGGCACACAGAGTTAGATAATTTAAGATCAACGTTGACATGTTAAGAACCACAGTGGGAAAAGTAGAGAACATATAAGAACAGATGAGTAATGTGAGCAGAGAGATGGAAACCCCTAGGAGAATTGGGGAAAAAACAAGGTAGAAATAATGGTAGAAATAAAAAATAAAGTGGATATAAATAAAGTAGATATAAATAAAAATAAAGTAGATATAAAGTAACAAAAATAAAATTTAGTAGATGTAAAGAAGGGAAATTAAAAAAATAAAGTTGATAAAGAATCCCAAGAGTAGACTCTTGGGTAGACTTGTCAAGTTCAAAGGAAAATTCACTAAGCTTGAAGATATGCCAAAGGAGAATTTCCAAACTAAAATGCAAAGATGAAGAAAATGAAAAACAAGTCCAAGAACTATGGGATAATGTCAAAAGGTGGAAAGCAAGCACACCGGAAACAACAAAAAGAAAAAAGAGCTACGGGAGCTAAGAAATATTTGAAGTAATGATGGCCAAGTATTTACCAGCACTCATGACAGGTATCAAACCACAGGTCTAGGAAGCTCAGAAAACACCGAGCATGACAAATACCAAAAACAGACATCAGGATATATCCTATTCAAACTGCAAGAAAATAAAGAGAAAGTTATAATCTTGAAGGAGGAAAAAATATTACCCGTAGAGGATTAAGGTTAAGAATTATATTGGACTTCTCATCAGAAACACTTCAAGCAAGAAGACAGTGTCGTGAATTTTTAAACCATTGAAGGAAAAAAAAGTCAAGACTCCTACATGCAGTGGAAATGTTCTTTACAAATGAAGGAGAAATAAATACTTTCTCAAGCAAAAATTGAGGAAATTTGTCACTGGCTGACCTACACTGCAAGAAAAAAATTTTTTAAATAAGTTCTTTAAGAGCAAGCCAAATAATATCAGACAGTAATTTACACCCACATTTTATTTAAAAAAAAGTCAAAGAAGAAATCAATGATGGTAAAAATAAAGTGTTTTCAATTTCTTACTCTCATTTGCTCTACATGATTGCTCAAAGAATATCAACAATATATCGGGTGATGATGACTTATAGATAGATGAAATGAATGACAGCAAGGTCATAAAGAAGAAAATTGAAAGTAATCTGTAGATGCTGCCTGTGCTACTTATAAATTGGTATAGAGTCATTTGATTTAAATTAGTTGAAAATGTATATTGCAACCCCTAAAGCAACCACTAAAATGTGTTAAATGGAAGAATGGTTGATATGTTAAGAGAGGAGAAAAAGAGAATCATATATAATGATCAATTAAAATCAGAGAATACAAAATATTAGGTACAGACAAAAATAGAAACATGGAACAAGTCCACAATAGAGAACAATTACAAACATGAGAGATATTGACCCAAGTATATCAATAATCACTTTAAATGTGGAGGATCTATTTGCACTATTTATAAAACAGAGTTGATCAAATATATACACCTGCACAGTCTCTCTCTCTCTCTCTCTCTGTCTCTCTGTCTATCTGACTCTCTCTCTCTCTCTCTCTCTCTCTCTCTCTCACACACACACACACACACACACACACACAAAACCACATACACAACAGTTCTTCATTGTCTAACAGAAACTCTATTTTTTTTTGTGTGGTACTGGGAATTTAATGCAGGGGCATTTTACCTCCAAGCTAAACCCCTAGCTCTTTTGATTTTTTGTTTTGAAACAGGGTCTCACTGGGTTGCTGAGAGTCTCTCACTATAGTACTGAGGCTGTCCTTGAGCCTATGATCCTCCTATCTCAGCCTCCCAAGTACTGGGATTACATGGGTGTGCCATCATGCCCAGCTCAAAAACTCTCTTTAAATATATAGATAGATAGATAGATATGCTAAGGGGATAAATAAAGGATATATATCATGTTAACATGAATCAAAGGGAAGTCAAAATAGTTGCATTATTTTTAGGCAAATCGAAGGTCAACATGAGAAAGGTGATTGGGGATAAAGAACAGGCTTACAGAGTGATAAAGATCTCAATTTTCCCAAAGCATTTAAAAATCTTAAACCTCTAAGCACCTGTCATAAATACCAAAACATGTAAGGCAAAAACTGGCAGAACTCAATGAAGAAATAGGTAAATCCATCCTTCATGCTAGAGATTCGACTTCCCTCCGTCTATAAATTATATGTCATGAGGAAAGAAGTCAAGATGTAGATGGATCAGCTCTATCAATCAAGTAGATCTAATTGATATTTATAAAATGCTTTATGTAAGGCCGGGCATGGTAGCACATGCTTGTAATCCCAGTACTTTGGGAGGCAGAGACTGGAGGATCCGGGTTCGCGGCCAGCCTCAGCTCTCTCTCTCTCTCTCTCTCTCTCTCCCTAGTGAGGCCCTCCACAACTTCGTGAGACCCGGTTTCAAAATAAAGTATAAAAAATAGGGCCAGGGGTGTAGTGCGGAGGTAGAACGCCCCTGGGTTCAATCCCCGGTACCGCAAAAATAAATAAATAAATAAATAAATAAATAAATAAATAAAATGCTTTATGTAACATCAACAGAATGCATGGTTCTTCTCTTACTCACGTTGAACATTAACCAAGATAGATTGCATCCTGGACCATGAAACACACCTCAACAAATTTAAAAGAATAAAAATTATACAATCTCTGCTTTCAGATGACAGTGGAATGGAACTAGAAATCAATAACAAACTGAGAGCTGAAAAAAATTTCCAAGATATTTGGACATTAAGCAATACTCTTCTAACATGTGGGTGAAAGAAGACATCTCAAGAGAAGAAATCTTAAAATATTTTAAACTAATGGATTTATCTGGGTAGTAACCTAGGCAGGTGGGGTTATGGCTGGAGAAGGTGGGTCCCTGGGGATGTGGCCTTAGCAACTGTGCTTTTGTCTTTGAATTCTCTCTCTCTCTCTCGTTCTCGCTCTCGCTCTCGCTCTTGCTTCCAGCTTCTGTGATGTGAGGAGCAGAGCCCATGTGCTCTCCCTCTTTCTGCTTCCCACCACCATTTCCTGAGCTCCACAGACCCGGCCTCACATGGACTGAACCTGGAATTTCATCTGTGATCAAAGCAATCTTCCTACCTCTAAGTTGTGTGGTCAGGTCATAGCAGCAAGAATGTTGACTGAGACAAACATACATGCACAAAATCATCTTTTGGCAAAGAGGGTGGCAATAGAAGAAACTAATATTTGGTCCTAGAGATAGCAGCGACAGCAACTCTTTGTTCTGCACTGGGTCCCTGGTATCACTATTGCCTGTGATGTCATTCTTAGGGTGTGTTCACAGAACCAACTTTGTAGTGCACCTATAGGTGCTGTACCTGGCTTCTTGGACTCCAAGCCTGTGTCTCCAGCCCTTTCAGAGATTTTATGTGCTAATAAGTATTCTTTGAATGAACTGCTTTGTAGTCTAAAATAGCTAAAGTTGTTTTCTATTGCTTTTATTGGAGTATCTCAGGATACTATAAACTTTTCCACAGCATACAACACAAAATATCCAGCTTAGAACCATATACATGGATTTCCAAATATTTTGGTCAGTGTACATAATAATCATAGAATATTGAAAATTCTGTTACCTTAAACCAGAACATCAGCATCATGAATTTAATTTCAGATATTTGATGAGAGTTAAATGAAATTAAGAAACAATATTGTGGTGTTATTTTTATTTAATGCACACAATGTGTTATGAAGTTGGATAATTTCTTAACAGACATTTATGGCCAATTCAGTGAAAATAATTTGTATATAGTCATAAAGTCAGCATTGTCTTTAATGAATTGAGAATTTTTTTTTCCATTTTTGGTAGTGGATATTGAACCCCGAGGCATTCTACCTCCGAGCTACACCCCCAGTGCTTGTTTTCTTTTTTTCAAATTTTAAAATACGGTCTAAGTTGCTGAGGCTGGCCTTAAACCTGAGATCCTCCTGTCTCAGCCTCCCAAGTCCTGGGATCCAAGGCAATTATCACCACATCACACCAGAAAATTTTAGGATTGACTTTGTCATTTTTTTTCTCTTCCTATCTAGAACAACTCTTGGAAATATATAATAGGGTCAATGCAAAACTATGGTAAAGAGAAGCCGCTGTAATGATTTTCATTCTTTATTTCATTTTTATTAGAAAAGGCTTAGACAAAAGAACAGACATATTAAGTGCTTAGTCACTAAAGAGGAAACCCAGGACTAGTCCCATTTGATCAGATCTTAGGAACTTCCTCCCATGAAGAATTTCCTCCATAAATAAGCACAAGCAATTTCAAAGGCCACATCGCCTTTTCATATTTCAAATCAAATTAATTTAGGACATGTGAATATCTTTTTCATAACTCAGTGTGCTGCAGTAAACTGCAAAACAATTTTTGGAAAAAGGAGGTGGCTTAAATTGAACAGATTCCATGGGTTTCTGTGCTAATTTGGCTTGACAGCTCAGTGATTGTTCTATACACAGTTAAAATAGCAGAAACAAAGACAGCTGTGGTGCGGCCCCCTGGGAAAGCTCTCTACCGCCCTCTGCTGGATGTCATGGGTAGTGGCAAGTTGTGGAGGGTTTAACTATGGGAGGAAGCTAATGTTGGGAGAAATATGTGCTTTCTGTATCATAATTTACATGTGTGTGTGTTTTAGATGATGGAAAGATATACACTAAGCTTATTTTAACACAGAATGGTTTAAAAATAAGGACTATAAATTTCTTTGAGTTTTCTTTTTCTTTTTTTTTGTGTGTGGTATTGGAGATTGAACCCAGGGGCATTCTACCTCTGAGCTACACCCCCCAGCCCTTTTTTTTATTCTTTATTTTGAAACAGGGTCTCACTAAGTTCTAGAGGGCCTCACTAAGTAGCTGAGGCTGGCCGCGAACCAGGATCCTCCTGTATCAGCCTCCCAAGTACTGGGATTATAAGCGTGTGCCACCACGCCCCACATTTTGAGATTTCTGACTTGCCAAAGATGGTAACTTAAGAGACAATCCTTGCTCAGCATTGTGTTTTGGAAGCGTATCAGGATAAAATGGCCCTCTTTATAATTTGCAGATTTTCTTTGTTTTCTTCCTATGTTTGAAAAGTCAGTCGATTTTTACTTATGTCCGAGTAATCAGTGGTCTCCTGAATTTCATTTGCCAGTTCTTCATTAAACAACTCAGTTTTTATTACTTGTTATCCTCAAATGACTTAGGAGACATTATTAACAAGGAAGAGAAAGCAGATCAATGGTGAGAAATGAGCTTATAATTTGCTGGAATTTCTTGGCAAAGTGAAGTAGAAACATAAGCTTTACCAATAGGAGCTGATCAAGTCAAGTCAATAGTTACCCAGTGACTTCTATCTAGTAAACAACTTTTTAAAATAAAAGTAATCATGCAATAAAAATACACATCTAAAAATTGAGGAAAATGTTTTTTCTCTCTCTTTCAATCTGTCTTCTTTTTTCCCCCCTCCCATTTCCTTATAATGGAAGAGAGTGAAAGTAAAATTGTAAACCTAAAGTAAGAAAACTGAAAAAATATTAGGGGAAAATCTATAATTTTTAATTATGTGCTTATTCTTTAATATTTATAAAATTCAAGCATAAACAGCATAAAAAGTAAACTATGAGAATTTTGTTTTTAACTCTATATATTTGAGGAAACAGTCAACTAGCGATCCCATGGGAAGACATTAGAAGTGAACTAGGCAAGCTGGGCATGGTGGCGCAAACTTGTAATCCCAGTACTTTGGGAGGCGGAGACCGGAGGATCTGGGTTTGCGGCCAGCCTCAGCTCTCTCTCTCTCTCTCTCTCTCTGTCTGTCTCTCTCTCTCTATCTCTACTTAGTGAGGCCCTCTGCAACTTCATGAGACCCGGTTTCAAAATAAAGTATAAAAAATAGGGCCGGGGGTGTATCGCAGAGGTAGAACGCCCCTGGGTTCCATCCCCGGTACCGCAAAAAAAAAAAAAAAAAGAAGTGAACTAGGCAAACTTCGAATATTATTTTAAACATAAGAAAGTGATAGAAATAAGAAGAGGCTGCTGGGATGGTGAGGCATGCCTGTAATCCAGGTACTCGGGAAGCTGAGGCAGGAAGATTTCAAGTTCCAGACCAGCCTGAGCAACTTAGCAAGACCCTGTCTCAAAACCTAAAATAAAAAGGGTTAGTGATGTATTTCAGTGGCAGAATGTCCCTGGGTTCAATCCCAGTATTGCAAAAGAAAGAAGAAAGGAAAGGAAGAAAGGTAAAGAAAGAAAGAAAGAAAGAAAGAAAGAAAGAAAGAAAGAAAGAAAGAGGAAGGAAGGAAGGAGGGAAGGAAGGAGGGAAGGAGGGAAGGAAGGAAGGAAGGAGAAGAAAAGGAGGAGGAGGAAGGAGAAGGAGAGAAGAAGTAAAGGAAGGAAGGAGAGAAAGGGAGGGAGGACTGGGTGTAAAAGGAAAGGAAAGGAAGAAAGAAAGAGAAAAAACAAGGGCTAGATGTAAAGTGTGGGTGTAGGTGGAATTACTCATCCTGCTTGGCAGAAAAAGAGAGCGAGGGGATGGAGTGCAGAGCCTCCCCACTACCATCTGTCAGCAGGGCCCTCAAGTCCTGTGAAGTTGCTGTAACAAGACGTGATATGGATGTTCGCCCCTGTGCGTCTTTAGAGGAATCCCCATCCATCAGGATCAGTCGAGGCAGTAGTAAATATCACATATTTCAAGGAGGGCAGAACTTGACGGAGAGATGGAAACTTGAAAAGCCAATAGAAGAACCGCAGGGCAAAGGTCAGTGAAACCAGCTTAGCATCTGGGAAAGCAGAAAAAAGATGGACTGGCAGGAAGCAGCAGCGAAGGCCCCGGGCCCCGTGCTGGGGCGCCAATTCTCTGGGATGTTTCTCCTTACAGACTGCGAGCCAGGACTCCTTCCTGTCTGTTGGCCTCATCAAATCTTTCTTCCTAAGGATTTGTAAATGTTTCATATTTTTATGAAGTCATATCTGCCTTCGATATTTGTGGATGTTGGATTTCGTATCTCAGACAAGATGATTTTTCTTAGTGCATTATTTTGTATTTATTCTAATTTTTATAGTCTTCTATTTAAAGATTTCATCTAATTAACTAATTTGTTTATTTTATATATTGCCATTCAGGATTGCACTACAGATTCAACCTGTAAATTTTTAGTTAAAATACCCCCATAGAGAATTTGAGTGTGGTTAGATTAAATATGTGAGTTCATTTCAGAGAAACGTTGATCATCGCAATATTGAATTTTTAGAATTAGATCTATTCTTTTGAATCTTTTAATTCAAAAACATATGTCTTCCTTTTATTTTTAGTTTTTAATTCAATCAGCACAATAATTCTATAGCTTGAACCCAGGGGCATTCGACCTCTGAGCTACACCTCTGGCACTATTTATTTCTTATTTGGAAACAGGGTCTCGCTAAGTTGTGGAGAGCCTTGCTAAGTTGCTCAGGCCGGCTTCAAACCTGTGCTCCTCCTGTCTCAGCCTCCCAAGTACTGGGATTACAGGTGTGTGCCACCACATCCAGCTAGTATGATATTTAATTATATGTATATGCTGGGTGTGGTGGCACATGCTTGTAATCCCAGTACTTGGGAGGCGGAGACAGGAGGATCACAGGTTCATGGCCAGCGTCAGATACTTAGTGAGGCCCTGCGCAACTTAGTGAGACCTTGCTTCAAAATTAAGAATAAAAAAATAGGGCTGAGGATGTAGCTTGGAGGTAAAATCCCCAGTACCGCCAAAAAAAAAAAAAAAAATATATATATATATATATATATATATATATAAAACATGTAATGATCAGGACAGGACAGGTTGGTTCTATATCACCTCAAACATTTATTTTTTCTTGTTGTTGGTGGGAATATTCAAATTCCTTTTTATTTTGACATGTATGATTAAATAATGCCAATCATTATCACCCTACTGTGCTCTATATAGGACATTAGAAGATATTTTTTCCTATCCAGTTGCACCATCCTCTTTGTATTTTCAATCCCCCCAACACACACCTTTTCCAGGCTCTGATAACCACTTTTCTATTTTCTACTTTTATGAGATCAATTTTTTTAGCTTCTGCATATAAATGAGAACATGCAGTCTCTGCCTTTCTATGGCCTGGTTTACTTCACTTAACATAATATCCTCCAGTTCCATTCATGTTGCTAGACATGATAGGATTTTATTATTTTTTATGACTGAATAATATTCTATTGTGCGTATATGCCACATTTTATTCATCTGCCCATAGACATCTGAGTTGATTCCATATCTTGGATATTTGTGAATAGTGCTGAATTAACATGGAAGTACAGTTGTCTTTTCCATATACTGATTCCCTACTTTGGATATATATACCCAGCAGTGGATCATATGATAGTTCTACATCTAGTTTTTTGAGGAACCGCCATACTATTTTCTATAATGGCTGTACTATTTATGTTCTCACCACAAGTGTATGAGAGTTCCCCTTTCCCCGCAACCTCACCAGCATTTTTATTTTCTTTTTGGTAGTGGCCATTGTAATTGGGGTCGGATAATATTTTTTAGATTTTGATTTCCATTTCTCTGGTGATTAGTGACGTTGATCATTTGCATATCTTCTCTTGAGAAATGTCTATTCAGATCATGTGCCCATTTTTAATTGGATTATTGCTATTATTACTAGTATTATTTTGCTTTTGAGTTGTTTGTGTTCCTTATATATTCTGTGTACTATTCCCTTATCAAATGGATAGTTTGTAAATGTTTTCTGTCATACTATTCGTTGTCTCTTAAATCTGTTGATGTTTTCTTTGCTGTGCAGAAGCTTTTTACATTTATACAATCCCCCTGGTAAATTCTTGCTTTTGTTGCTTCTGCTTTGGAGGTTATTTCTAAAAGATCTTAGACTGGGTAAATGTCCTGAAATAGTCCCCTATGTTTTCTAATAATTTCATATCTTTAAACCTTACATTTAAGTCTTGTGTTCATGTTGTGTTGACTTTTTATATGCTAAGAAACAGGAGTTTAGTTTCCTTTTTCTTCATATGGATATAGAGCTTTCCCAGTGCCATTTACTGAAGAGAATTTTCTTTCTGCAATTTATGTTTTGGGTGCCTTTGATCAAAATCAATCAATATCTATCTATTCATCTATTCTTCCTACTGGGTCTTTTTCTCGGGATGAACCCTGAGTGATCACTGACCCTGGACGTGAAATGAACCTCAACCTTACACGTGATCACGGTACACAAGCGCCCAGCTCTTCCCTGTGCCCACTGGATTTAATCTCCACCATTCTCTATGGTGTCTGACCTTGCGAGACTGAGCATTGTCAATTGCATAATGAGACGCCATTATCTTGTGTACTGAGGATGGATTCAGACTGCTGTGGATTTTGGCAGCAGGACAGAGGGTAGGAAGGGAGTGGGGTTTACTCCTCCGCTCCTTCCCGGTGGAGCCGTGGCTCAGTGTGCTTCCACCTAAGGACACAGCTCCCACAATGAGGCCTTCTCCCGCAGCCCATGTCTACCTCTGTGTCCAGGGGTCAAAATGGCTCCGTGGCCTTCCCAGGACAGGGGAGACAGAGCAGCCCAAATCGAATTCCTTAAAATCTGCCCACATATTTTCAAACAGGTCTTCAATATGGCCTCTTTAATGATCATATTTGAGTAGCCCACTGTGTCCCGCCTGACCTCAGCCTGACAGGTCCCATACGCAGGAGAGTTTTGCACATGGTCCCTGTCTCCTAGACTCTGCATGCACTGCTACACTGGGGAAGCGTGGAGAACGGATGAGGTGAGAAAATCTGGAGTATGAGCCAGACGGCAAAGGGAAAGAGTGAGTACAACTTTCTTCACCAAGCAGAACCTCTGTGTTAGCCATATAGATAAAGGTGCTAATAATCGATTATGTTTGTTGATGCTTCTGTTATCTAGTTAGTTTAAGAAGACATGGAGGAGCCGGGCGTGGTGGTGCACGCTTGTAATCCCAGTACTTTGGATGGCGGAGACCGGAGGATCCAGGTTCACGGCCAGCCTCAGCTCTCTTGCTCTCTCTCTCCCTGTCTCTCTCTCTCTCTCTCTCTGTTTCTCTCTCTCTCTACTTAGTGAGGCCCTCCGCAACTTTGTGAGACCCAGTTTCAAAATAAAGTATAAAAAATAGGGCCGGGGGTGTAGTGCGGAGGTCGAATGCCCCTGCGTTCAATCCCCGGTACCGCAAAAACAAAAACAAAACAAAAAAAAAAAAAAAGAAGACATGGAGGATAAAACAAACAATTAAAACAGAAATAACCTGTGTGT
>PVJS01024942.1:0-11814 GCA_004027185.1 Glis glis
TAGCCGGGCGTGGTGGCGCACGCTTGTAATCCCAGTACTTTGGGAGGCGGAAACCGGAGGATCCGGGTTCTCGGCCAGCCTCAGCTCGCTCTCTCTCTCTTTCTCTCTCTCTCTCTCCCTCTCTCTACCTAGTGAGGCCCTCCGCCACTTCGTGAGACCCGGTTTCAAAATAAAGTATAAAAAAATAGGGCCGGGGGTGTAGCGCAGAGGTAGAACGCCCCTGGGTTAAATTCCCGGTACCGCAAAAAAAAAAAAAAAAAGAAAAATGCTCTTAACATTTTGATGACCATCCTTCCAAACAGTTCTCTGTGCTTAAAACACCTATAGATAGTAATTGTGTGTAAACAGAATCATATTTTTCCCTACCTGTCTTTCTTGTTTAACGACAGGGCATAGTAGCTTTGTGGGTCAATATAAACATACATGAATACTTTTAGTGGATGTAGAATATTCTGTATGTATATATGCTCCTGAATGGCTGTTCCTAAATAGTCCTTATTGTTGTACCTATAGAGTAGCTCTAATCTTTTCTCTATTAAAAGTAAAACTAGAGCCGGGCAAGGTGGCGAATGTTTGTAATCCCAGGACTTGGGAGGCCGAGACCGGAGGATTGCAGGTTCACGGCTAGCCTCTCCTACTTAGTTAGGCCCTCCACAACTTAGTGAGACCCTGTTTCAAAATAAAGATAAAAACTAGGGCTGGAGGTGTAGCTTGGAGGTAGAATGCCCCTGGGTTCAATCCCCAATACCGCAAAATAAAATAAAATAGGGCGGAGGGTGTAGCTTGGAGGTAGAATGCCCCCGGGTTCAAGCCCCAGTACAAAAAAAAAAAAAAAAGGTGAAACTAGAATGAATTTTGTTATATAAAACCTTTGTGCAAACCAGGCATGGTGGCTCATGCTTGTAATCCCAATACTTGGGAGGTTGAGACAGGAGGATCATAGGTTGGCAACTTAGCGATCTAGTGAGACCCTGTTTCCAAAATAAGAAATAAAATCGGGCTGGGGATGTAGCTTGGAGGTCAAATGCCTCTGGGTTCAATCCCCAGTACCCCCCCACAAAAACCCTTTGTGTAAATTGTCATCTATTTCTTTAGGACACATTCCTAGAAACAATTACCGGGACAAAGAGTAGGCCTTTTTGATTCCTTCTGCAGAAAGCAGGAAAGCTTTGGTCCTTTTAACTTTAAGAGGCTCAATCTAGGCTGGTGGTGCAAATCTGGATCAAGATGCATAAAAGCAGCTCTACTGGGGCCGATACGACATGGTCCAGGGATTCAGCTCCCTAATGCTTCCCTTCTCAGACACAGTGAGAGTTCTAGAGGGGTCCCTAGAGGATGGATGGGCTTTTGTTCCTCCTGGCATGTTTCAAAAATAGGGTTGTCTCCACAGGATCTTTGCTAGGCATCAGACAGGCCTAGGCTGGAGGCCTCCCTCCTGGATGAGCCCTGGGGAACAGTGATTCTGGGTCAGAAGTTGAGAACAGCCGGGCGTGGTGGCGCTGGCCTGTAGTCCCAGTAGTTGGGAGGCTGGGATAGGAAGATCACAGGTTCAAAAGACCAGCCTCAACAACTTAGCGAGACTCTCAGCAACCTAGCAAGACCCTGTTTCAAAACAAAAAATAAAAAGGGCTGGGGGGTATAGCTTGGAGGTAGAATGCCCCTGGGTTCAATTCCCAGTACAAAAGAAAAAAAAAAAAACACAGATGTTGAGAGCGGAGCCTCGGACCGCCTGTCAGCCAAGCTGGGGGCAGGACTGGGTTGCCTTATGAACGTCAGTGTGGCCTGACCAGCCACGGGCCTGGACAAAAGACCAAGTCGCCTGCCCATCAGGGACAAACCTGGAGCTGGCTCCCATGCCCAGAGGTGAGGTTCTGAAACAACCAGAGGGCCTCCCTGGCCAGGTCTAAGCCAGGGGAGGGCGGTGCCCACCTGTCACCTGGGAAGCAGGGCACAGCTGCGACCCTAGAGCCAGGTGGCAACCATGTAGCCGAGAAATACAAAAGCAGCTTTCCCAAAGAAAAGAGCTAAGTTACATAAATCATAGATAAGAACCTTTAGCCCTGAGCAACTAACTTGCTAATGAGGGTGCCAAGAAGAACCAGTTACCTAACCTAAACCTAGTAGCTGGGCGTGTTGGCGCATGCCTGTAATCCCAGTATTTGGGAGGCTGAGACAGGAGGATCACAGGCTTGCAGCCAGCCTCAGCAACTTAGCGAGGCCCTCTGCAGCTTAGTGAGACCCTGTTTCAAAATAAAAAATAAAAATAGGGCTGGGGGTGTAGCTCAGAGGTAGAACGCCCCTGGGTTTAATCCCCAGTACTGTAAAACAAAAAACAAACATAAACCTAGTAAGGAAACACAGACACTTGCTGTATGAATTTACTAACTAGAAGTTGAGCAGATGTTTGGGGGTGTTTACAAAGTGTGAAATTTGGTGTTAGGATAGTTAGACTACAGCCCTGTGTTAGGTCATGTGCTTGGTAGTAACTGGGGGCCTAGCAAGACTACCCCTTGTCCAATGCAGGAGCAATGCCACCTTCCTGTTCTCCTTACAGGATGGACAGCATTCAGCTTGTCCCCACACAGCACCCAGTAATTCAGGTATAAATGGAAAAAGAAGTCAGGCTTGGTGGCACGCACCTGTAATCCCAGTACTTGGGAGGTGGAGACAGGAGGATTGTAAGTACAAGGCCAACCTCAGCAACTTAGCGAGACCCTCAACAACCTAGCAAGACCCTGTTTCAAAGTAAAAAAATATCCAGACGTGGTGGTGCACATCTGTAATCTCAGTACTTAGAAGGCTGAGGCAGGATTGCAGGTTCAAGACCAGTCTCAAACCGGGCGTGGTGGTGCATGCTTGTATTCCCAATACTTGGGAGGCTGAAACAGGAGGATCCAGATTCATGGCCAGCCTCAGCTACTTAGTGAGGCCCTCCGCATCTTAGTAAGACCCTGTTTCAAAATAAAGAACAAAGCCGGGAGTGGTGGCCCACACTTGTAATCCCAGTACTTGGGAGGCTGAGACAGAAGGATTGCCAGCCTCAGCAACTTAGTGAGGTTCTCTACAACCCAGTGAGACCGTGTTTCCAAAAAAAATAGGGCTGGGGGTGTATTTCAGAGGTAGAATGCCCCTGGGTTCAATCCCCAGTAGCAAAAAGAACAGAACAGAACAGCAGGCCGCCCTCCTGAATGTTCCCGTCTTGGAACTGTTAGGTGGTCTGCAAAGAGGCCACTGCTATTGGTACCACACTGTGCATGGGTGGCCTGCATGGAGCCCCTGCAGCTTAACCAGAGTCCAAGGCCACAGTGTCAGAGCGGGAGTGGGGAAAGGCCAACACCACAAAATGCTCCTCCTTCCCGTGAGCGTCCGGCTGCAGGACACCCCCGCCACCCGCAGCGGGGCGGTGTCTAGTACACTATGAACTGGGGATGGCGCAGATTGTCCAGGGAAGGCAGAGGACAGGACCTGGGCCACCTAATGATTCAGGGATGGGGAGGAAGGCAAGCACAACAGACGCTGTTTGGGGGTGGAGGAAGATTCCCTGAATCTCAGGCTGATTCAGGGAAACTGGATCTCAGTGCCAGCTAAGCTGGTCAGAGCTGCCAGGAGGGGACCACAGGAGGAGTCTAGAAGCTGCAGAGTCGGGACTGAGTGTAGCCAAGTGCTAAGGGAGGACACTGGCTTGTTGAGGGATGGCCCCAGGCTCAGGAGAGTGTGGGAGCTGGCTAAGCAGGATGTGGCGCAGAGGGACAAATTGCTATCACAGCCAGATCAATGGGCCACGCAGGATCTGGCTGGGGAAGGGACTGAGTCCAGGCTGATGCCCCCCCTGCCCGGGCCTCAGGGTTTTCTGGGGTCTCCTTCAGGGGGCTTTAGTGGTTTTTATATGACAAAATGCCCCAGAGGCCTGAGAGGGAATGGCTGGGAGATCCAGGGTATGTCTTAGAAAAGAAATCTGGAAATCCCACTGCCTCTCCTGGCTGGGGTCAGGGTGGAGCGCCACAGACTCCAGAACAGAGAAGTGGAAAAGGGACCGGGAATAGGCACAGGGAGATGAAGGTAAAGGGTGTGGGGTCAAGGTGGAGGACAGCAGGTCTAGCCTGTCAGGGGTGGGGGGTCCTGCTCATAGCCCCCAGGAACTTGGGGTCAGGCCACCTTTGGGGTAACCAGGGTGGAGGAGGGATGTCCCTCCTCGGGTTCTCCTCTTGCATGTCAAGTCAGAGGGCTGAAGACTCAAGGTCAGGTGAAGCAGGGGAGGAGAGGGCAGGCGCCTGGGACTTCAAATCTGTGACTCAGCAGCCATCATGCAGCCTGGACAGAGGTGTCCCCAGGGCCTACCACACTGGGCCCGAGGTGGGGGAGGGAGGTGGGCAGAGAGGGAGCAGTGCTTAATAATTAATGGCTTTTTCTATTTTTACAGGTGCTCATGGCAGTGGGCAGAGGGAACATAGTGAATCTAGGACCTTGCCTGTCCCAACCACCTCCTTCCACTGGGACAGAGCAGCATCAAAGCTGGTCAGGAGTCATCCCAGTACTTGAGAAGCTGAGACAGGAGGATCACAGGTTTGAGGCCAGCCTTAGCAACTTAGCAAGCTCTTCAGCAACTTAGCAAGACCCTCAGCAACTTAGTGAGACCCTGTTTCAAAATAAAAAATTAAGCCAGGCGTGGTGGCACACGCCTGTAATTCCAGTACTTGGGAGGCTGGGACAGGAGGATCACAGGTTCAAAGTCAGCCTCAGAAACTTAGTGAGGCTCTCAGCAATTTTGCAAGACCCTGTTTCAAAAAAAAAAAAAATAGGGCAGGTGGTATAGCCTGGAGGTAGAAGGCCCCTGGGTTCCACCCCCAGTACCACAAATAAATAAATTAATTAATTAATTAAAAGGGCTGGGGATGTAGCTCAGAGACAGAGTGCCCCCGGGGTTTAATCCCCAATACAATAAATAAATAAATAAATAAATAAATAGGCCAAACAGGATCTCTGTGGACAGGATTCTGCAAAGAGAATCCTAACCCTAACCCTGCCTTAGGACACAGGAAAGTAGGCATGGAGGCCGCCCAGATGGCTGGGTGAGAAAACCACTCCCTTGGCCACCAAGAGGCCACCAGCAAACAGCTGGGAGGAAGAGAATTTGGGGACTGGGTGTAGGAAAGGGGGATGAAACAGGCACCTGACCCCCAATGTGGCTGCCCTCTGGCTGGCACTCCACTGCCATCCAGCTCTGTAGGCCCGGCCCCAGGGTGGAGGAGCGCTGACGTCCCCTTACCCCCACCTGTACTTGCCAGTCTCTTCATGTGGCTCCACGTCTCAGTACAAGGGTCCCTTCCCCTACAACGCCTCCGCCGTCCTTTCTCCACTCTCCGGCTCGAAGGAGCGGAGGCACAGGCCTTCCTGAGTCTCTGCTCTCACTGTCTCTGGGCTGAGGGGGGGCTGCAGCACCCTCACACTGTAATACTGTAATACCATTGTTAGCTTGACCCTGTTTCTGTCTCCTCTGTTGGAATGCGGGGTCCCCTGAGGGCCGAGACTATGACCCCAGGCTCAGCACGGCATCTGGCTCATGGCAAGCAGACACCCGGTTTTTGGTGGAAAGCTCCAGTTTCTTCTGAGACTGTCTTTATTCCTGGGCTCAGGCTCCCAATGGACTACACTGGGGCAGCCACTGCTACAGATTAGCAGGGAGAGAAGTAGGGGCCTGCAGGGCTCTTCCCCTACCGGGCCCCAGAGCATAGCTGCTCAGCCCTGCTGGAATCTCCATAGCTCTCCCTCTCCAGCAGATGAGCATCTCCCACCCCTACTCCCTGGCTCCTGCTTCCCACATCTGGGCCAGGCACGGTGCCAAACCTTGGTTAGGGTGCTTATCTAAATGAGACTGCAGCAGTATTTTTTTTTTTTTTGCGGTACCAGGGATTGAACCCAGGGGCATTCTACCTCCGCGCTATACCCCCAGCCCTATTTTTTATTCTTTATTTTGAAACCGGGTCTCACTAAGTTGCGGAGGGCCTCACTAAGTAGCAGAGGCTGGCCGCGAACCCAGATCCTTCGGTCTCAGCCTCCCAAGTACTGGGATTATAAGCATGCGCCACCGCGCCCGGCTAGCAGTGTTATCATTTGCCTCTCCCGGAGGCCATCCTCTCCAGAACTCAGCTTCCAATCCTCCTCCTCCTCCTTCTCCTTTTTATTTATTTTTGTTGGTACTGGGTAGTAAACCCAGGGGTGATCTACCTCTGAGCTACACCCCCCAGCCCTATTTGATATTTAATTTTGAAGCAGGGATTCACTAAGTTGCTGACGGTCTCACTAAATTGCTGAGACTAGCCTCGAACCTGTGATCCTCCTGTGTCTCAGCCTCCCAAGTACTGGGATTACAGGAGTGCACAGCCACACCTGGTTTCTAATCTTTCCTTCTAAGGAAGCCATCCCATAATGCTGTACCACCTACACTTACTTATAAACTTAAGTATGGCCAAGTATAGCTAAAGGGTCAGGGCTGGGATTATTCCCAGCTCCTCAGGATGGTGTCTGGCCCATAGGTGTTTGTGGAATGGAGAAGTTGTGGGGACAGTACCCAGGATGGGGGAGGGGGTGGTCACAGCCAGCATGGGGCCTCTCCCTGCAGGGAGGCTGAGCCTGGAGTCCAGAGCACCGCAGGGTCTAGCCCAGCACCCTCCATCCCACATGGGTCTCGTGAGGCTCTGACTAGCCCATGGTCCGTCGGTCATGAGCACAGGGATAGCGCTTCATCAGCCCATGAATCTTGGCTGCGAGGGGAAGTGGGTCAGGAACAGGAAACAGCCTCTGGGTCCTGGAGAAGCTCTGGGCCCCAGGGATAGAGACCAGGGCGCCATGGCACACTGCACCAGGCTTGCAGGTGACCGTGGGAAGGTCACTTCTCCCTGGACAGCCTTCCTCGACCCCTCCCACTCTCACCATTTAAGAATAAGGTTCGCTGGGAGAGGAGAGGATGAATTTGATGCCACTCCAACAGGCCTTGGCCCTGACCCTCTCAGGCCTCTTCCTTCCTGTCCCGACAGCCCTGCCCCTCCCCCCAGTGATGTCACTTCGGCCACCTCATCACCAGCTCCTAACCCCCTTCCAGTGGCCCTCTCTGCTCTCAGATGAGAGGGGGTGGAAGTGGCTCTCTCTTTGCTCAGGCTCTAATTTGGCACAGGGTCTGGAATTGCCAAATCCGACGCCCCTCCAAACCATGAGCCACCTGGGAGAGGGCCCAAGGAAGGGAATGGCTAGGTGACCCCTCCGCTTTCGGCTTCTTCCCGGCATGGTCCCAGTCCCTGCACCACCCCTTGCCTGGGTAGAGGGGAAGCGAGTTGGTGAAACTTTCAGGGACTCTTAGAGTTCAGAAATCCCAGGGTTCGGAAATCCCGGTAGGGACAGGTGCTGCTGGATTTGGAAGCGATGACTTTCCGCTACACACACAGCAACCTCCCAGCAAAACAGCAGGAGCCCCCCGCGCGTCCTCCCAAGACTTCCAACCAGTACCCGGGCCCCGAACAATACCAGGGGCACCTGGGCAGTTGCTGCCTCTAAGCGAGGTGGGTGAGCTAGATGATGGATGCCCTGTCGGCTGGAGAAATAGGAAGACCACCCCCCCACACACTTTCACAGCCCCCCACGTTACCCCCCTCCCCCGACCGTCCGGTGCGGGTCTTCCCGGGCAGCGCCCCTCTCTCCACGTCTCCATTCTCCAAACGCATCACTGCTGCGAGTCAGGGGCACTAGATCCAGCTCAGCCCTTCCCGGGGTGCTACCGCCCAACAATGGAGTATGGGACAGGGGTCGCGGGACGCACCCCGCCTCCCTCCCCCGCGCTCACCCTGCTCCAGGTCCTGCTGGTCGTACCAGGGCTCCTCTTCCTCTGCGAAGTCCTCCATCCCGGCGGCTCTCCGCATGGCCCGGCGGGCGGCGGTGGGCGGGCGCTGCGGTGGCGCGGCTCAGGGCCGGGGCGCGGGGTCCGGGACAATGCGGCGGAGGCGGGCCCGGCCTCCCGCGTCGTGGACTCGGGCTGCAGCGCCCCCGCCCGCGCCGCGCCCCCTCGCCATCGGCTGCGGCCCGGGCGCCCAAGCGGGGCCTGGAGCGTCGCCGCGGTCCCGCCCGCCCGGCCGGGGTCCCGCGGAGCCGGGGGCACCGGGCGGCGGCGGCACAAAGGGTGGAGGGGTGGGGACGGCGAAAGGGGCCGCGGCAGGCAGGGCCCGGGCCCGCGGGCAGGGCTGGGGTGCTAGGAGCGCGCGGATGTCGCGGCGGGCACCCCCTGCCCGGCTCCGGCTCGCGCTGTCCCCGGCCCGCCCGGCGACACCCGGAGCCGCCGCTGCATCTTGGCTCGGCGGGCCTACGGCTTCCCCAGCCGCCAGCTCCGCAGGGTGGGGCCGGCCGCCGGCGGCCAATCAGGAGGCGTATGCAAAGATGGGGGCGGAGCCGAGGGGCGGGACCGTCCGGGTGTCCTGGCCTGGGAGTTTCTGGATCAACCCTCTTGTCCTCTTTCCCTCCACGTCGGACTTTTTCAGTTCCCGTCTGCCTGGAGTTATTTTGTTTACCGGCTGTCTCTCCTAGAACTCTTGGAAGCAAGGATCTTTGTCTGGTTCACAGTGGGTCCCCAGCTCGTAGAACAGGCTGGTCCATCCATGCCTTCCATTGACATTTTAAAAGTAGTATTAATTTACAATTACCTTTAAGAATTTTAATATTTAAAAGCCTATGGCTGGAAGCCGGGCGTGGTGGTTTATGCCTGTAACCCCAATGGTGAGGAGGCTGAGACAGGAAGACTACAGATTCGAGGCCAGCCTCAGCAATTTAAGTGAGACTTTCAGCAAATTAGTGAGACTTTGTTTCAAAATAAAAAATAAGCTGGGAGTGGTGGCACATGCTTGTAATCCCAGTACTTGGGAGGCTGAGACAGGAGGATCGTAGGTTCGTGGCCAACCTCAGCAACTTGCGAGGCCCTCCGCAACTTAGTGAGACCCTGTTTCAAAATAAAAGAATAAAATAGGGCTGGGGGTGTGGCTCAGAGGTAGAATACCTCTTGGTTCAATCCCCAGTACCACACACACACACACACACACACACACACACACACAAAACCAACCTAGAAACCACCAGCTGGGAGTGGCAAAATTTGAGGGTGTGTGTTACTTGTATTCTGGGCCTTTCTCTTTAGGTTCTCTCTCTTTTTCCTTGGGATCTTCTCTTTAAGGTTCTCTCTCCCTTTCCTTGATTATATCCTATAATCAATTACACTCATTTAAACATCACTGTTTTAGCCGGGCGTGGTGGCACGCACACGCTTGTAATCCCAGTACTTGGGAGGCTGAGACTGGAGTATCCGGGTTTGCGGCCAGCCTCAGCTACTTAGTGAGGCCCTCCACAACTTACCGAGACCCTGTTTCAAGATAAAGAATATAAAAATAGAGCTGGGGGTGTAGCTCGGAGGTAGAATACCCCTGGGTTCAATCCCCAGTACCACAAAAAAAAAAAAATAATCACTGTTTCACCTATCCAAGCATTCTGTCCTTAAAGGAGTTTTCAGACTCAAGTATTTACAGGACTTTTTTTTTTTTTTCCTGTGTGTGGTGCTGGGGACTGAACCCAGGGACATTCAACCTCTGAGCTACACCCTCAGCCCTTTTTATTTTTTTAATTTTGAAAAAGGGTCTTGATAAGTTGCTGAGGCTGGCATCGAACCTATGATCCTCCTGTCTCAGCTTCCCAAGTACTGGGATTGCAGGCATGTGTCACTGCGCCCAGCCAGCCATACAATCCATTTTTATTGGACCCACCAAGTGCTGGCACTGCTGAGGCACCCTGACTACATCCAGCTGTGAATATATGTTGCAATATATCCAAGGACTTGTATCCAGAATACAGAATGAACACTTGCAAATCCATACAAAAAGGCATACAGCCTGGGAGAAAACCAAGTAAAAGACTTGACTAGAGCCGCATGTAATCCCAGTACTTGGGAGGCTGAGACAGGAGGATCATAGGTTCGCGGCCAGCCTCAGCAACTTGTGAGGCCTTCTGCAACCTAGTGAGACCCTGTTTCAAAATAAAAAATAAATAGGGCTGGGGGTGTAGCTCAGAGGTAGAATGCACTGGGTTCAATCCCCAGTAACACACACACACACACACACAAAAAAAAAAAAAAAACTTGTGCGCAAGCACACAAAAAAAAACCTTGACTATACAATTAAAGAAGAGTATACTCAAGTGACCCAATAAATAAATATGCAACAAGGTAATAAACTTTAATTGTGTGTGTGTGTGTGTGAGTTTGTGTAGTGCTGGGGATTGAACCCAGAGGCATTCTACCTCCAAGCTACACACCGAGCCCTATTTTATTTTTATTTTGAAACAAGGTCTCACTAGGTCGATGAGAGTCTCACTACTTGCTGAGGCTGTCTGTGAACCTGTGATCCTCCTGTCTCAGCCTACCAAGTACTGGGATTACAGGCGGGTACCACTGGGTCTGGCTGGTAATCAACTTTAGATGGCAGGGAAATGCAAATTAGATCCACAATGAGGTACCACTACTCCTGTAGTTAGAGTCTTTGTGTGTGTGTGTGTGTGTGTGTGTGGTACCAGGGATGGAACCCAGGGCATTCTACCTCTGAGCTACACTCCCCAGTCCTATTTTTTATTCTTTATTTTGAAACAGGGTCTCAACAGGTTGATGAGTCTCACTAATGCTGGGGCTGTCCTCGAACCTGTGATCCTCCTGTCTCAGCCTCCCAAGTACTGGGAGTACACGCATGGGCCACCACGCCCAGCTTAACTTTATTTTGAAACACGGTATTACTAAATTGCAGAGGGGCCTCACTAAGTAGCTGAGGCTGGCCGCAAACCTGCGATCCTTCTGTCTCAGCCTCCCAAGTACAGGGATTACAAGCATGTGCCACCATGCCTGGCAATTTATTTTCTTGTGGTACTGGAAATTGAACCCAGAGGCATTCTGCTTCCGAGCTACACCCCCAGCCCTTTTTATGTTTTGGTTTAAAACAGAGTCTCACTAGGTTGCTGAGAATCTTGCTAAATTGCTGAGGCTGGTCTAGAACCTGTGCTCCTCCTGTCTCAGTCTCCCAAGAACTGGGATCATAGGCATGCACCACCGCACCCAGCTTCGTTTGGATTTATGTGTTTGTGTGTGTGTTTGGCACTGGGTAATGAACCCAGAGGCATTCTACCTCTGAGCTACACCCCCAGCCAGATTTTATTTCTTATTTGGAAACAGGTTCTCACTAAATTGTGGAGGACCTCACTAAATTGCCACAGCTGGCTTCAAACCTGCGATCCTCCTGTCTCAGCCTCCCAAGTACTGGGATTACAAGCGTGTACCACCACACTCCGCCATCACTCTGACCTCTTCTGCCACCCTCTTCTAAGGACCTTCGTAATGCTATTGAGCCCAGCTGAATAATCCAGGATAATCTCCCTATTTCAAGGTCCTTAAATTAATCTCATCTGCAAAAGCCCTTATTCTGTTTGAGGTAACATATTTAGAGATTCTGGGGACTGGGGTGCAGACATGTTTAGGGTCGTGGTTCTGCCCATCACAATTGTGTTAGCTTTTCATCTCTGTGACAAAACACTTGAAAGGCAGCTTCAAGGAGGAAAGAATCCTTTTGGCTCATGTTGTCAGAGGTTTCAGTCCACGGTCGGCTGATTCCATTGTTTCTGGGCTTCTAGTCAGACAGTTCTGCAGGGTGGAGGGTGGTGTGGAGCAAAGCTGCTTACCTGCTGGTGGAGGGAAGCAGAGAGAGAAAGAGGAAGGCTGGTGCCAGGCTTGGTGGCGCACGCTTGTAA